>JAUMHH010216746.1:0-14339 GCA_032359455.1 Chlamys rubida | reverse complement strand
CCCCCCCCCCCCCCCCCCCCCCCCCCCCCCCCCCCCCCCCGCCCCCGAGAGGAGAGAGAGGCTGTTTAAGAAATCAAACAGATACAAAAACTTTAATGATGATAGCGTAACTAGGTCATGCATGACGCATCCTAAATTGTAGGGAATCATCTGGAGACTGCCTAGTAACCAATCAGCTCGGGGACGGAGGGTGATTGAAGTTTGACATCGTGACACCTAATGTGCACCGTCAAATTAAAAAAAAACTGATACCAAGTTAGAGGCCAGAAGATCATGAGCAGAAAAACAGCATTGTCTTTGTTCTTGCTGCCCGTCATGAATGATTCTATTTTTTTCGGCTGTTGACAAGACCTTAATTGGAGCTTGTGTTGCACTCAGCTAGACTTTACAAAGCTGTTAACACCATCGATTGCTACTCAAGTCCCTCTTGGTATTTTCCCCACAAGGCCGGTTCGTGACCCAGTCAGTGACTTGGGGGCAGACCGTTATAGGGTCTCGCAAATACACTGCTGCATCCACGATGCACTATTTAGCTGGAATCTGTAGAAATTTGTAGAAATTTGAATTCACACTCTGAGAAATGACACCTGTAGTTTGGCAATATATGAAGTCAATACTGGAGTAATTGTTCTGTTAAAATATGCAGACATTTCATTAAGATTTTGAATAACATGCATGCACTTCAATACTGATTCTGTTAATTTCAACAATTATTTTCTTTTTTGGGGGGGTTGGGGGCTGGGGGCTGGGGGTTGGGGGTCGGTTCTTTCCAGAAGTGATTTATCAACGCTATGTTTTACTGTTTTTGGCAGTGGTACGTACGGGGAACCTTAAATGTAAAAGAGAAAAAAAAATTGGTCTTTTAATTTTTTTCTCTCCAAATATTTAATATCAGATGTGTCAATAAAACATGTTTAAAAACATTAGTCATTATCTCACAGAATTTTTTTTTTATTGTGGAAACAATTACATCAATACAAATGTGTAAACTGCAGTATTTCTGCGAGTTCCTTAACCCATCTGCAGATTTCTCTAGAAACGTCTAATTGCAATCATTTCGGGCTCTGCCTCGTAATGACCAACAATGCCGTTTTTATAATTGAAACAATTTCAGAATTAAGCCATTATGAGTGGGATAGTGTTGCGTCACCACACACAGTACCCGCAGTCTTTGTCTCGTACAAACGAATGACACACTACCAAGAAATACGCCATCGCTGATGAAATCATTTCTATGTTTTCTCAAAAAACACAGAAGGGACAATTTTGACCAAGGAAATCTGTTATTTTATGAGTGACCGACCTAAAATTCACTCGGGAGTAAAACATCTTCATCTTTATAGCTCCGATGAGTCAATGATGGTTCTGTGGGCGGGCAATGAATCAGAGTTATGATGGGGAGCAAATGGCTAAACTCCTAAATAGGAATATGGGGTAGTGGGACAAACACATTTCAAGCCCTGAATTATAATGAACCCTAATACAGACGAAAATTTTGTGAAATTATGAAAACATTGGTTTAGTATTAAGCTACTTCTCAGTGGTTCAATTCTATGAAGTGTGGTCAAATAAAGAGCAAATGAATGGCCAATATTGGTCAAATGGAAATACGGATGTGAACACTGGTGACGACAGGCCACAGCCTCCTCTTCATTCTTGATGTATGACACCCTCGTAATATCATTAATCAAGAAATATGAACCAAATTCTCTCCATGAATCAATAATGATAAAGTGACCTGCATTTCCAAATCATAGTTGGCACCATCAGCATATCTCGTTTTATTTTTTGTACAATGTCCTACGTCTGCTTTCACAGCCTAATAAGATTTATCCAACACACTTTCACTAATGACTTAATGTAACATTCCGTAAGGGCCTTTCGTCTCTTGTCAACCTCAAACCAAATTGCCAGCTCTTAAAGTATGTCTCCCTTCGATGACCAAGGCCATCAGTGACGCAGACATTTCAGCTTATGAGGTCACCAAAAGGCTGTGAGATCGGGAGAAAATGACATGACGATATTGTCTAGATTATAGTTGAACTCATTCCCTTTCAAATTGAAGCCATTTTTAGATTGATTAACTGCATGTGCATGTTTTTTTGTGAATGCTTACAGACAGACAGCCATACTAGAAAAAAGTATGGTCAGTTGGGTACCCAGTTCTCAGCACTTTTTACCTTTCAGATGAGAACAGATAAACCTATTATGACATTTGAAGTTATATACTTAACCCTTTCACCCCTATGTAACTTTAATGAACCCTACCATGCATTGATCTGGATGAGTCCATTATGGTCTACAGTGGTGAAAGAGTTAAAGTCTAAGCTTTATTGATTATAGCAACATTAGACTTTTGATTGTAGTAATTCAGGCTAAGGGTTGACCCTGTATTGATTATAGCAACATTAGACTTTTGATTTAGTAATTCAAGCTAAGGGTTGACCCAGAACTACAGATAAAGGACTTAATTGATTGAGCTAAAGGAAAGTTCCCTCAGTAACTAGTGACAAGATGGGATGTCACTGTGATATTATTATCCTTAGATTTATCCTGAGAATGTGAGCTGGGGTGAATGATTTCCTACTTCTAACCTGTATTATATTTTGTGATATTTTCCTGAGGAATGTATATCTGTTATAATTGTAGGGTTACTTTGAGGCCAACGATATCCACAACAACAGAATTGCTGGTTTTGAGGTGAAGGCTGGTGCTAACCCCACAGTCGTCCGGTGTGAAATCCACCATGGCCAAACCGGTGGGGTGTATGTGCACGAAAATGGGCGTGGCCAGTTCATAGAAAACAAAATCCACTCAAATAACTTTGCTGGAGTGTGGATCACTTCAAACAGTGATCCTACCATCAGGTACGTACAGAAGCTGGTATCAGCCGTGTTGTCAAAAAATTGTTGTTCTATTAGACAAAATTATTAGTTCTAGCAGCTACATTGTCAGAAATGAGTTGTTATCTAGACAAAATCAATAGGAACATTGACAATCTAATATCAGCTGTGTTGTCGGTAATGAGACATTGTCAGTTTCAGAAGAAAGAAAACCTCGGATCTAGATTTGTTATGCTATTATAAATGTCATTCTGAATTTTTCATCATAGAACCTTTCAACATCTTGCTTTTTTTTCTGGGCAGATTTGGAAATATAATATTTTTTTTCTGTTTACAAAATCCTTGACTTTTCTCTATAAATGAGAAGAATATGTATATATGAGTGGGTCCTTTGTAAAAATGTCCACTTTACCTGTTTACAACTGTTTGTTTACTGTTTATAGAAAAAATGAAATCTACAACGGTCATCAAGGGGGCGTGTACATATTTGGAGAAGGAAGAGGTTTAATAGAGCACAATAATATCTACGGTAAGTAAACTATCTACAATAATTCTGAAATAAGTCATTTCTTTACATAAGGGGCTGAAGCAAACAGATTTTACCTAACTAGACCAGAACTTTGTTTAGTTTTAAGTTCCTTTAACATTTTGGTAAATATTGCTTTGGATTTGTGTATTTGGTTTACCAGCTAATAAATGGTGTTTGATTGGAGGACTTATTTAAATATAGAAATGGAAATGAGATAACGGTTACATTTCAACCCTTGGATAGGTTCTTGCTAACCACTTAAGGTGGGTTGATTAATTTGTTAATGTTGTTGGCTACTACAGGCAATGCCTTAGCTGGTATCCAGATCAGGACAAACAGTAACCCTATAGTCCGCCACAACAAGATTCACCATGGCCAACATGGGGGTATTTATGTGGTAAGTTGATGTGTGCTTATGGTACACTTACAGATTTGTTCTTAAATCAAAATATGATGCATGTTTTTATTGTATCCTATGAAGAAACAATTTAATGTCAAGAAAATCATAGTACTCCTATTATTCCATTTTGTATAAAATTGTTATTTGAAATAGTTATTTAAAGCTGAAAACTTGAAAACTGTTGCTAAGATTGTCCTATAATAGTGATGGTTAAATGTATGATATGTTAACAAAATCTGAAAACCTGATGTGTAACTGCACTCTTTGTTATCAGCATGAAAAGGGCCAGGGTCTTATAGAGGAGAACGAGGTGTACTCCAACACGCTGGCCGGGGTGTGGATCACCACAGGTAGTACGCCTGTACTGAGGAAAAACCGCATCCACAGTGGCAAGCAGGTCAGTAGTCCCACAAAGGATACTTGCATTATTACTTGTCAGTCGGTAGACATCCAAAGAATACCAGTACCGGTAGTTTCTTTATATATTGTTTATAATCGCAGACACTCGGTGAATACCCATATTGTTTATAATCGCAGACACTCGGTGAATACCCATATTGTTTATAATCGCAGACACTCGGTGAATCCCCATATTATTTCCCTGTAGACACCAGTGGAAAACCAGTAATGAAAAATGTGTCACATACTTTGCATAGTGTTATAGATAGACATTAGCTGGTATGGATAATCATAAAGTTCTATTTGTATGACTAAGAAATCGCGAAATGATCATGTTTGAATTATTTGTGTAACGACTTTCATTACCTATATATTTCTTGCAGGTGGGAGTGTATTTCTATGACAACGGACATGGTGTTTTAGAAGACAATGATATCTTTAACCACTTGTATTCTGGAGTTCAAATAAGGTAGGTATGAATTGAAATTGATTCTGTGTAAAACTCATTATACAAACCACATCATTCATTGTCAGGTGGAGAAATGTTTTTAAAGGTGTATTGATATTTGAATTGAAATGGATATGATTTATTGTCCATAGTCAGATTTATTTACTTGAAGGTAAGGCACTACACTATGCTAATAGTACCTTAAACTTAAGCTTGCTCGCCGAGTACTATAGAAATGTGTTAAAACTGGACTTGTACACTGAGTACTATAGAAATGTGTTATAACTGGACTTGTACACTGAACACTGCATGCACAAGTAGAAACAAATTTAAGCCCTGGGCCTCGACAGGCTAGTAGATGTTAACACTTCTAAAATGATTTTCTTCACATTTTCAGGACAGGAAGCAATCCTTTGATTCGCAAAAACAAGATATGGGGAGGACAGAATGGTGGTATTTTAGTGTACAATAGTGGACTGGGTATGATTGAGTGTAATGAAATATTTGACAATGCTATGGCTGGTGTGTGGATTAAAACAGACAGTAACCCAGTGCTTCGCCACAACAAGATCCACGACGGCCGTGATGGGGGTATCTGCATATTCAACGGAGGCAAAGGTAAAGTTTGGGATGAAAGTATAAGGATAATAATTATATATTATTTAACAATTACTTTTTGACTGATTTAATTATTCTCTCACCTCCTTCTCAGGAAATGCAGTATTTTCACGTTGCACCACCCATCTGAACCATTTGTAGGTGCTGTTATATCTTATAAACTTCTCCCATCATTTCAACAATTACTTCTCCAGACAATTAGATGATGAAATATCAGGGTGAATCTGGGGATCCCGTGTAACATTTCAGGGGTATATTTAAAACAAATTTGAGCCCCTGCCAAAAAGAATAAATCTAGGACTTGCTGATTTTTATTGCAAGCCTACATTTACAACTATAGCTGAGAATTGAGATTGCAGTTATAATCTTAAAATTCAAAGAATATAGACAAATGAAAATTTCGGGTAATTTTGAAATAATCTCTCTATAGAACAGTTGTTAACTCTGTATATTACATCTGTGTCTTAGGAATTCTTGAGGAAAATGACATCTTCAGGAATGCCCAGGCAGGCGTACTCATCAGCACAAACAGTCATCCAGTATTACGAAGGAATAGAATATTTGACGGCAATGCGGCAGGAGTTGAAATCACCAACAATGCCACGGCAACATTAGAGGGTAACAAAGTCTTCAACAACAAGTTTGGGGGACTGTGTCTCGCCAGTGGGGTCAACCCAAAACAAAAAGGTAGCTATACAACACATTGAAACAATGTTTGAACAGGATAGAGCTCATTTCCATTATTTTGGATAATTGCATATATATTACTTCAAAAGAAGATCACTTCTCAACCGTAATATAGATTTGATATATATGAAACATTATTGACAGAATGGTAAGAGATCTTTATATCCTGATCAGTTGTTTGACAGACTAAGATTTATGTACTATTTTTGACATATTTTGAGGATGCTGACCTTGTGTGTTTTGTTATAGATAATGTGATCAGTGGTAACCACAACATGGTACAGAGGGCTGTATCTAGAGGCCAGTGTCTGTACAAGATCTCCAGTTATACAAGTTTTCCCATGCACGACTTCTATAGGTAAATTTTCTATACTATATGACAATCAACAAATTATCAGGACAATAAATGAGTGAAATAAATAAGAATCTTAGTATTGCAAGTCAACACAATAGCATACTGCCATAGTAGTTATGTGAAATAAAGGTTGTCAGCAATTAGAACAATCGAAAGCCATTTTGTATTCCTTGTTAAACATTTCTCTTGAAAATTTCAATTTTCATGGTTAAACAGGCTACTTTTGTCTTTTTACAGGTGTCGGACGTGTAATACAACAGAGCGCAATGCTATTTGTGTGAACTGTATAAAATCCTGCCATGCTGGCCATGAGGTCGAGTTTATTCGTCATGATAGGTTTTTCTGTGATTGTGGAGCTGGCACTCTGAACAATCAATGTCAGCTACAAGGAGAGCCGACACAGGACACAGACACATTGTATGATTCTGCTGCACCAATGGAAACACACACGCTCAGAGTCAACTGACCAATGGCCAAACACAAATATCAGCTGACCAAAGGCTTACAGCATTGGCAGTGCAGTGTCAGTGAAGAGCAAGACTCTTCGGCTTGTCAACCCGGCTGGTACCAGGCTGTTTGTGGTACATGGCCATCGTTTGGGCATTTCTTGTGTCTCCAGCTTTTCCAAAAATGAATGAAGGACAGTGTATTATTCAAAGAATCACACAAGTTGGATTCAGGAAGAGTACAAAATAGGAGGCCAAATTACTTTGGAAACCCAAATGGTTGACATACATTACACTTGAGTGATGTAGTGATGGCATTTAATGCTGCAGTGCAGACGGTTACATTTAGAAATCTCTATTTTAATTATATACATGTTGGAGCACATGTAGATCTGATATATTGTGAGCCTAGAAGGTGAGAGGAAGACATGGATGATGTTGTGTGGGTGTTGAGCGAGCAGGATATATTACATGTAGATTTACATCATATACTGTGCTATGTAATTCTATAGAACCACAAGTTTTACATGTAGTTCAATTCATTGATAGGTTGCTTCATTCCAACTTGTCCATCACTATCAAAAGCATTGGAATAAAATGTATTACCATGCGATTCTGTGTGGCTAACAAATCAATACCTAGCTACATAGTAGCATAATCAATGTTTCAGAGAAATGTGAAATTTAAATGTTTTATTGTTTAAATTAATGACAGCCTTTGTGGTGTCTGTTAATTTTATGAAATTAAATAATTACAAAATATCTATATATATATACATAAATATATCATTATTTCTTTTTTTTGCCAAAATATTGATTTTCATGAAGTAGTTAGTGAAAGTAGCGATATGACTGTTTGGTAAGATACATAGATAGATACTATTGAAATATAGTACTTGCCAAAGCTTATTTTTACGCAATGAAAAAAAAGTATACATTTATTTATGGGCCAGAATTTCTGTAAGGATTGGGTGTATGTCTGGGGCCACGGCAGGGCTACAGACCGGGGTTTGTTTTGTGTAGCCAGTGTTATCTCTATTGTTTTGTGTTTTGATAGAAAGGAAGGGAAGGAATTCCTATTACTGTTCTGTTCCCTGTGATCTGAGTATTTGTGTACATGTCTCCCTGAAAGCTGCAATATGTGTAATTGAGATACTTGTTGGAAAACAAGTTTAAGTTTGTGGTGGTGACACAAGACTGCCCTTGTTCTATTAAGGTGCTATAGAGACCACCATCAGTATTGAGGTACCAAGCCTTACGCATGTTGTCAATTCCACAAATACGTTTTCTCAATTTCTGTTCAAAATTTTAATGATCTGAACACCAGCTCTTTAGCCATTATATTGTGAAGAGGACATAATCTGGTGTAAGATATGCTCTCTGCTATCCATTGTTGTCCTATTATCAAACCTGTGCGTGACTTGCTGGCATTTTGTTTCCGTCCAGGTGTACACTGCCAAAGGTGGGCGGGGCACGTTAGAAGCATGCTGTTGTCAGCACCTTTATTTTGTGTCCATGTAACATTTCAGCATTTAACAGTTTACAACTCAATTGCTTCCGTTTTAGATTTATATAGTCAAATGTTGTCCCAAGTTTAGCATAGATAGTTCCATTTCCACATCAGCTCATCAACATCATCCTGACACTTGTACTTCAGTCTCGCTAGACCTAGCACCAGACCTGAAAACACAAATCTCCAGGCTTACAATATTATTACTAGACCTAGCACCAGACTTAAACACAAATCTCCAGGCTTACAATATTATTACTAGACCTAGCACCAGACCTGAAAACACAAATCTCCAGGCTTGCAATATTATTAGTAACGCTGTTACAGGTCGTGATAGATTTGAGTACATTTATATACTATTCCAGCACAAACCTGTACAGTATGTAATATAGCCATTGGTGTACCCACACACGTGTTACATTGGTCTGCTGTAAATACACCAGTGCAATTTTTGTGTACACTTATCAGTGACACGTGTGTTTAAGTGTCGGACAGGTGAGAGGTTTATTGGTGGTATCATATGGGGTACGATTTAGGTAGTGGTACTGTGTAGCATGTCTTTTCTATATTATCACCTTCAAGTGCTATACACAGTTTATAATCTCATTGTTTGCGGTTCACTATTTGGGTACATACGAGGTATATATATACAGTTAGATGATTGGAGCATTGTCATTTGGGTTATTTTTTATGTAAGAATTAAATGCATACTTGTATCTGTTGATTTTATTAAATAAGATAGTTTTACAAGATATTGGTTATGAACCATTTTTACTACTGGTGTAAGTCGTGGTATCAATACAGACTCTGGTTTTATTTGTTATAACTAAAGATAGCGATGGTTTTAAAGTGACATGCCTCGGTGAAATTGTAACTTATGAGTTCTATAATGGAAGCTTTGCAGAATTTCAGACAAATGTAAACGCAAATTTGAGCCTCTGCATTGTCTTCTGGAATGAAAACTGCTGGATTCTATATTTTTTCATAATTTTACTCCAAATATACTAAACCATCTTCATCTTTCCCTGGAATTTGAATCACCTAGCCTGTTTGTTAGGATCTACAATCCATGCCTTTGCAATTTGGTTTTATATCAGTTTTAAGATTGTGAATAAAATACTTTAACAATTCTAACCTTTATTGTGCTTGGTGAGCCTTCCCAAGTAATAAGCTATTGAAATTGTATGATTTGTTTCAATTAAAAAAACACAACCTCTACAGCAAGTATAAAAAGGAAGAAAATTACGTTTGTTTCTTCTAGTTAATAGTTTTCTCTGTGTTAATCAGTTTTTGGAATTTTCCTGCAATTTCTCGGTGACTTAAAATAAATCACAGGAAAAACTTGAATTGGTTGGATATTTTGTTTACAATTTTAAAAGCTGACAAATTAAATCAAGTAAGATTTTACTATAGATTGTATAAATGTGTTTGTCATTTCATGTTGTTGTCACTGGTAGCTTGACTATTGGACTATTGATAATTCTCACGTGTTTGTTTGATCAGAAACAAATTCTTGTAAAAGAGCAGTGTTGTCTGTGATCACTATACATAGTGGACATATATATAGCCATGGGTGTACTTAGCTAGCTATACATAGTGGACACAATGGGTGTACTTAGCTAGCTATACATAGTGGACACAGCCATGGGTGTACTTAGCTAGCTATACATAGTGGACACAGCCATGGGTGTACTTACCTAGCTATACATAGTGGACACAGCCATGGGTGTACTTACCTAGCTATACATAGTGGACACAGCCATGGGTGTACATACCTAGCTATAAACTGTCTTCCACTGGACAGAAAATCTAGAGAAGCAGTGATCTCTACCCCATTACCATTGATATACAGCATTAAGATATTATTCCTTTACCTGTTATCTAAAATGTGTGTCACCCAATCTGTAAGTTTTGAAATAGAGTGAAATCACTTAATAATTCTTTTGAAAAGTCTTTTCTGTTGTGTATTTTAAAATGCCTTTTATATCAATGTACACCACTTGCTGTTCTCTTTACGTATACCCGTCAGTGTTATTTTTAATACCAAAACAAACAGTTAATAAGCTGACCTTTCAAGGGGAATAATTGTCTGTGACAATTGTAAAAGGTTTTGTATATGAAATAGTGTGTTGGTGAGGTGTTTACATGTTGTGATAGTTATGTTTTTGTTGCCGTGGTTACAGTGAGGAGGGCTGTGCTTTTCTCATCATTGTGCACCACTATAGTTACC
This sequence comes from Chlamys rubida, assembly GCA_032359455.1. Lineage (NCBI taxonomy): Eukaryota > Metazoa > Mollusca > Bivalvia > Pectinida > Pectinidae > Chlamys > Chlamys rubida. Next base: position 3,875 of record JAUMHH010216746.1, on the reverse strand, counting down.
CTGACAACCTCATTTAAACATGTTTGAAGCATTTTATCATTAGATACATATTTGTTATATGCAATATGTGTTTATTGTGCTGTTGTTCCCATCTGTTAATTGCCATTGTAAGCAGGTTGTCAACATATCTACCTGTTCCCTTTTATTAACATTGATTTATTCCGTTGAATTTTGAACCCCTGTCAGTCAGCCTGACTTGGTTTTTAATCCGTCATCAGACTGACTGACCTCTAACCCCAGTTGATCAGATTGATTTTGATTTTTAATTCTTCAGTCAGCCTGACTTGGACCTGTCAGTTAGGCTGTATTCGATCTTCCTCCGTCGGTGAGACTGGTTTTGACCTTGAACTCTGAGTCAGACTGCCCATAAAACTTGACCACTGGTCTCTCTAGATGTATCTGTTTTCTGTTTGTGGATGGTTTAGTGTTTCAATGTTTTTTTGTTTTGTAATTTTACAGTCTTCATTAATTCTTTGATGTATAACCTTTGACCTTTAGACATGAATTAACATCCCAATATGAAAGTAGCCTGGTGGTGCAGACAATCACTTCTATGTTATGGGGAAATATTTCATCAACAGTCGTAGAAAAACTGTCCAAAAAGTTTACCAGTGATAATGATGTTTGAAGTAGAAACACAAAATTAAAAGTGGAGTAAGCCAGGAGTTGCTTAAACTGGAATAACTCCTCAATCGGTTTTATTAAATGTGAATGCTATGTTCAGTAAGCCTTTAAGATTAGCTTTAATTAGATTGGATGTGTATAAACCCTACCATTAGTTATACCGTACTCGTAGGGATGGTGGAGGAAGTCATGTCTTACACCATACCAGTAGTATGAGCGGGTGGCATTAAATTACTTAAATTTGTTCAAAAGTTTTATGTGAGAATATGTGTTTTAATATGATCTTAATTGTATATAGTTAAGTGTTTGGCATGTTGTGCTGTTGTTAAGTTACCACTGGAAAATTGTCCTTTATTTAAATTTCTGTGATGAGGGAGGGAGGACATTTATGTGATTGTGTTGACCGTTTTACCTAGTACCTTGTAGTACATCACCTTGTGTTTTCTGTCAGGTTTCCATGTGTTGGAGGTGGGATCCTTCAGCAGACATGTAACATGGCTGTACATTTTGTTAGACCTGTGTGATATGTTGAGTTGTTATCCTCCCTGTATCCTTTTAACCCTGCTGGGTAGCGCCTGGCGTTTATTGGCCAAGTATATTATGTATGTCTGTACCCCGCTGTCGCCCGGCCTGTAGGACCCACTTTGTTAACCCTCTCTGTAGTATGTTGTTATTATCTTGTATATGTTGTAAATGTAGCAAATCAATTTCTTTTTTAAATTATCTACAAATTATTAACACAAGTGGTTCATACTTGAAAAGTCAAAATTGCTATGTTGTTTATGATTGGGTGGTTGAGTGAACAAGACAATATGTATGGAGCCCAGGGGCCCCGGAGGGTACCAAGTACTAGCCCAGGACCTCTCGGGCAGTGGTGTCAATAGCTTTTAGTTGATGTCTCCAATCATTGTTTACAATATTTTTTTAATGCAAGCAAAAGTTATTTTAAATGTTGAGATTAAGTGTGACAAACCAATGTACTCAGACTTTCTAACTAAACTCCTTTTTTGAAATCCAGAAATTCCTCTATTTTCAACTGCCTGATGTTGGCAGTATAAATCTGAATGTTGTTCGCCTCATAATGGCATGGCCGTTGTAAAGGAAGCTGGACCAGAAATGAATCTATTGTTGAAAGTACTAGGTCAAGTAAACAACATTACATGGGTGGGATTCGGTGGGGAAGTTGTTTTAAATGACAAAAAATATTTAACCAGGATTTTTTTATTGCAAAACCTGTTATCTATCAGTGATGGCTACAGGTAAAAGTGATGCTATGGAGCTTTTGTGTTCAAGGTATTCCTGCAAGTACATGTATCTAGGGTATTTTTTAATGGACATTGATATACATGTACACAACAATTGCATATTGTAAACCATATTGATATTTTTCCAGGGTATACATGATGTTACTATAACAGTGTAGAAGTATTAATCAATCATTCATACAAGGAATGTTTTGACAGGTTTTGTTTGGGTGTTGATGTTACTACATAAAATCTACCAGTTATCTCCACTGGTTACCATGTACATGTTAAGGTACCAGCACCAAGTATTTTCAGTTGCTGGTTCAGTATTTATGGGGAGGACTTTGGTTTGTCACACTTGGTTGTTGAGTGGTTGAATACGGTGTACATCTTAAGTGTATAAGAACATCTTTTGCGGTACATTACAAAAGTCATCATCTGTATATCATACATTGTCACCAATTTCAGTGTGAATGTCTTGTTTTATTTTGATACAATTCTATTATATCAAGATATCAATAGTGTTTCTTGTTATTTGTTCATGCGAAGTATATATGTACTAAAGAGAAGACAGAGGCTACATACTAGAACAAGTTACATAGTACATGTACCACAAGTTACACAGTACCAAAATTTACATACAACAACAAGTTACACAGTACCACAAGTTACATAGTACCTCAAATTACATACACAAGTTACACAGTACCATACGTTACATATTACCACAAGTTACATAGTACCACAAGTTACAAAGTACCTCAAATTACATAGTACCACAAGTTACATAGTACCACAAGTTACATAGTACCTCAAATTACATAGTACCACAAGTTACATACACAAGTTACACAGTACCTCAAATTACATAGTACCACAAGTTACACAGTACCATACGTTACATAGTACCACAAGTTACATAGTACCACAAATTACACAGTACCACAAATTACATAGTACCACAAATTACACATTACCACAAATTACATACACAAGTTACATAGTACCACAAGTTACATAGTACCTCAAATTACATAGTACCACAAGTTACATAGTACCATACGTTACATAGTACCTCAAATTACATTGTACCCCAAGTTACATAGTACCTCAAATTACATTGTACCACAAGTTACATAGTACCTCAAATTACATAGTACCAGAAGTTACATACACAAGTTACATAGTACCACAAGTTACATAGTATCTCAAATTACATAGTATACATAGTACCTCCAATTACATAGTACCACAAGTTACATAGTACCACAAGTTATACAGTACCACAAATTACATAGTACCACAAGTTACATAGTACCTCAAATAACATAGTACCACAAGTTACATAGTACCACAAGTTACATACACAAGTTACACAGTACCATACGTTACATAGTACCACAATTTACATAGTACCACAAGTTATAAAGTACCACAAGTTACACAGAATCACAAGTTACACAGAATCACAAATTACATAGAACCACAAGTTACAAAGTACCACAAGTTACACAGTACCACAGTTTAAAAACACCTTTAGTTCAATAGTAACATATGATATCAATTACAGAGGTGATGTGATGGAAATATTCACATTTACAAAAGTATTTATTATGCAGAGAAAATCGCTTTCATCAGTATAGTAACTGAGCATATTATACTGTGTAGTAGGAGTATACTGTAGATTGACCCTGAAAACTAACATGCCAATACCACCATGGTTTTAGTGGTAATGTATTTTCACTAGAAATATGTTATGTCGTGTTGTGGATCCTTCACACAACAAGCAAAAAAATACTCATCCCTATATTTGATTACCTTGCACATGTAATTCCAAAATTTGGTTGAAATCTGCTTAGTAGTTTTGGAGTAAATGTCATTTGGAGCAAACGTTGATGGACAACTTTATAGCACTTCATCCCAGGTACCAACTGGCCAAATATCATGACCCTGAGCCTTATGGAATTTGAGAAGAAGATTGTTAAAGCCTTTGACCCATGTTGACCT
>JAUMHH010216735.1:0-12409 GCA_032359455.1 Chlamys rubida | reverse complement strand
TTTCAGATCATATTGACCTTTACAAGCTGGACAGGGGTATCAAAACATGACGTCACGTTACCGATCTACGACGTCATCGTGACGATTTAAACCCATTTGAAATTGTAATACGTTATCATATTAATATGACTTGAAATATGAAGAACTTAATTGAAAATAATATATTGATTGGTTTTGAATTAAATAAATGTTTATGCACGTTTAGGATTATAGATAAAAAGTGTCTGTAAGTCATTTCATTAAAACATTACGAACAATACTACCATACAAGTTTTTATTATAAAAGACCTCTTCGACGAATTTGTATTGTTTCTATCTACACGTAGAGTTCTTCCGACACACAAGTAACACTGTCTAATAAAGTACATGATAACATTACCCTAGTAAGAACGTGCCTTTGTACTTTCTAGCTCTCACCGTGCGATTCCTGACGAGGAGATTCATAGGAGAGTACGACCCTAACTTAGGTAAGTATCACATTCCTTCTCCCCATCACCCCAGCACCCTATGACCTCAGGCAGCCTTAGTATCTATTGCGGCTCCAGCCGCTGCATCCAGAATTGTCCCAGGTCATACCACATGATCTGTGATTCCCCCTCTGCCAATCTTAACGGCATCAAAGCGATGAGGTGGTGGGACGTTACGTGGAGAGAACACGGGTTCATGTTAACAGCAGCTGATATAACACATTGTGAATAACGACGTAATTCTGTGCGACTATGTAAAACTTTAATAAAAAATAAGTTAATGAGCTATAAAATAGCATGTAACCTAGCGTGATTCCGCTCGTCGTACCGTGCTTTTTATACGAAAATAGCGTTTGAAACAATTCTTATCAACGTGAAAATCTTTTAGAACAAGAACATGTCGATTACATTTTTTGTTTCTGTCTAATAACAAAACACCCCCACTCGCACCCTTTTCTCTAAGTCTTTTACTCGGCTACAAAACAACGGATTTCTCCGAACGTTTCACCATATATCAGGAATACTTGTATAGAAAATATCTGGCTAAAGTTAAACACGAATGCGAGTTATGTAGCCGAACTGTCCATGTCATTGTTGTTTAAAAAGTTATACAATTTCACACGAGTCAAGCTGTCACTTCCATCTCAAGTGTTTCGTACACGTTAAAATAATATCTGGTTTCATTCTCAGTGATAATAAAAAAAATAGGTATAATAAAAATGAGATCTGTTGGCTATTAAATAGATTTACACGTAATATCCAACACAAACCTGAGTAGCCTGTTTCCATACATAAAGGCTAGACATGTGATAATAAATAAAATACCAGAATTGCTCATGGCATGATTTAGATGCAAGGTGATAGTTTTACAAGTACATTGGTATTATGCTGAGTTATAAATGCTCATTCTGTTAAAAGCTTTCATTGAAAATTACGATGCATGAATAATTCAGTGAAGATGTTTAATCAAGTTACACAATTAAGTGTCTGTTACATAGACGTCAGTATGTTAGAAACTGCAGCAAAAGAAAAGTACGTGTCTGAAGAAAATAAAAGGCAGGTGTGCTTGAACGATTAAGAATAGAATTCGATCTTTTTAATTGTTGTGATAAAAGTGAACATTCCAGTTCGGTTGCATGTGAAATGTAACTAAAGACATGACATGTGATTACACATAATTTTGTTTGTGTTGTAGAGAAGACGTACAGCTGTAACAAATGTATCGAGGGGGACAACGTTAACATCGAGGTCCTAGACACGGCAATACAGGTGAGCAGCTACGTCACAGGAATTTCAAAACGAAGAAGACAAAATGTTGTAAATTCAAAATAAACAAATATCAAACGTTGTTTGGGGCAAATTTGATGCAAGGAAAAATATCTTAAAAGATGTTAGTACGAAAAGAAAATCGGAAATACATCGCAGTTTACAACACATACAATGGTATGCATACAAAAGGGGTCATGAGAAATTTGGGAGGGAAATTACACAGGGTAGACATTAGCTTACCATCGTGTCGAAGTGTCTTGATTCTGAAACGGTTACACATTAGGTTATCTTCATTACGTGTAACTAAGTACAGCAATGATATATATATATATATATAAATAGTATTTAAGTAATTCGTATCCTACGGACATACCTCCATTAGGATCCAGTGTTATATGGGATTTTACCGTCTATATTACTTCTTTGACCCATATATATATAAATATATATACTGCATTATACGGAGTGAATACAAATAGATCGTTTGAATATATTAAAGGGAACTGTTATGAAGAAGTACATAATGCAATAAAGTTAGGCCCACAATGAATATGTCATTGTGGTGAACATTGCGAGAAATTCAATTAAGCAGGATTTTAGATTTTATCTTCATTTAAATGTTTATTTTGGATTGCTATTTTCTGATATGATCATGATGTATCGGCATTTTGACGTAATGTTTAATTTTTGTATCACTCTCCAAATGCCTCGTACCAATTCGTAATACTTGCATGTGTCATCTTCTCTGAGTGTCTATATCATCTCCTTGATCAATGTATATAATTTAATAGGAAGCCTTGCCAAACCCATCACCAGATGAGGTAGAATAATATAGATATAGAATCAATGAAAGAAACGAATAACAAGTATTGCGTAGTCTCAGAACACCGGATATTGCTACATTTACCAGCGTAAAGTATCAAAGACTTGTATCCTTAATTGTATTCCTGATGATATGTAATTACAGCCAGCCATTGATGTAATGCAGTTAAATTATTTACCGGTAAAATATTACCAGAGCACACTTCACATAAACAGGATATATATTAGCTTATATTTACAGCCCTTAGATTAACCTGCCAATCACAACTATTACAAGTGAATATTGTCCAATAGCAAACTGTTCTAGTCTGTCCGTCAAACTGTTTCCGGTAAAGTAAAGTAATCCGGTATTAATAATGACCTGATGTCAAATTCAATTTATGACGAAAATTCCCGTATGGTTCGCCGACTGACGGAATCGGTAACCATCAAAAACGCGATCTTGTTCCCACAAAAATGGCTATTTCGCCATTTGGTAAAACAGTTTGTTAAAAATGTATATTGAATCAAAAATGACCACAAAGAACGATACAATGCTATTGTCTTTGTCGTTTCTGGTGGTATATGCAACACAGTTCCTTTCAAATTTGTGTTGCATACTATCATAAATGCATTCTAAAAACAACCTCATTAACAGTAGAGTGTCTCATGTTCATCAGACAAGGTCAAAAGTATATAATGATTACTCTTTGTTTTGCAGGGTGAGAAAAACAAAACGGAAGAGAACATCAAGTGGGCAGACGCATACGTGTTAATGTATTCTGTTACGGACAGTTGTAGTTTCAACGAATGCAGCCGAATCAAGTTCCTCATTAATTCTTACTGTAAACGCGTCCGTAAGATGAGCATGGCGATGGAGAGTGGCCCACAGGGGGCGCCGTGTGTGCTGGTCGGAAACCAGAATGACAGACTACACGACCGAATGGTCACGGAAGAAGAGGGTAGGTCACGCGCAGTGGAACTTGGCTGTTCAGCCTTTTACGAAATATCTGTGCGGGAATCAGTCGACAGTGTTTCTAAAATATTCGAGGACATGTGTATTTACCACCGAAAAACGAAGAAGTCCAAACCATTCTTGTACAAACAGCAGTCTATGCCTAGTATAGTGTTGGAACAAACGGACTCTGGAGACAGTTCAGAGGGGGAGTCGAGGGTTAGGGGGCTGTCTCGAAGGCGACAAGCTCTATATACCATCAGTTAGTACATACTTCTATAGGTATATTTACTCATAATGACGGTTCTGACTCAACGAAGGAATACACAAAATGTCTCAACCTTGAACACCTAAGACAGAAAACGTATGATCATCGTAAGTTTTTGACCCATTTGGGGAGGGCGTATAGTCAAGTGGCAACAGGATTGTTGGATCGACCGAAAGATAGGGTAGAATGGGGCGTGCTCATTCAGTTCATTTTGATCATGACTAGTATGGTTACTACGATGATTCTGGCTTTATTGGCGCTGGAATCCTAAATATACAAGCGAAGTACGTGATATTTTACTGTTTTTGCCTCAAAAGAGACGCCTTTGAGTATAAGGCATTTCATACATTGTACTTTCTGGCTATCTAATATACCAGAGTTATCTCCCCCGTTATCGGTGAAGAGGATGGTGACTGTGATTGAGGGGGAGGGGATCGTGAAGGAAGGGTTTGGAGCATGTTCTGCTAAAATTCTTCCGTGTATTAGTGTAACATTACTGCGCGATCTCTTGTCATTAAAATTGATTTCCCACCAAAGTGGTAGGTCAAATACAATGTTTTTGGATAAAGTATGTCAAATCTACAACACCTTATACATGTTTATCTCACTAACATATTTAGTAACTAAGGTGAAATTTTGTCGGTATCAACCTTGCTGTGAATACTTTGTTCAATAAATATTCTTCATGCTGATTGTGTTGAAAAGTCTCTACCATGAATATACGAGAGCTAAATGTCAGCAATAAAAATATTTAAAATCCACGAGGATAACAACGTAAGTTGAGGATTTAAGGTAGTTGTTAAAAAGGGACTGTTTTAAAATTCGATTAAAATTGGATGCGCAGTTTCTTTGAATAACTCGGCAAGTGTGAAATATTTCGTTCACAGTCTCAAAAGTGTAGATACAAGAGACAATATGTTTCAAGTTTTGACACTCAAGTTTAAGAAAGTTTTAAACCACAAATTGACACAAATCAGTTATTATTTGTCTCCAGTGCAATGCTTAACCGCATACAAACGTTTAACTTATATTATATACTGCATTTAGTATTGATGAAATGAATTACAGAGAATGGAATTCAGAGTGAGGATCGAAAGACTACGGTAAATTAGATGAGTGAGTGAAAGTATAAGAATGAATTTTATTGAATTGTTATACCATGTTATAAAATATTAAATTGTTATATAACTAAAACTGTTTAATTATCTTTTTTCAAACGAATTTATTTACTCTATTATATGATATGCTCCATCCACTAACACTACGCCTTTAAGAATTCCAAAGGGTAACACTTTTTGTGAGCGTTTACCCAGAAATTTCGAGGATGCCAACACCAACAAGCTGATACATGTATATGTTGTCTTCGAAATTTACAATAGGTATATGATCTCAAAATATCTTCTGTTCGTAAAGGCAATATTCTTATGATTATTGTCATGCTAGTATAGCAAAATTTTCCATGACTTTATCCTACATATTCAAGAATTCAGAGGTTGTAATACTTGATTGAAATCTAGTTATACAAAAGCAACACTTAAATCTACAGAGAAGGTTTTAGAACAAGTGTTCGTGCATTTGATTCCAGGTGAGGTTAATAAATACATGTACATGTAGCTATTTACTACACTGGCATGTACATAATTATGTAGTATTTTGTTTACCTTTATATATTTAAATTCACGTCAAAGTTATCTTACTGATAACTTTACACTATATTTCGATATGTTATATATACGTTATAAATTAGATGTGAAACACGTTAGGTTTATGAGTCGGTGGAAGGTGAGATACAGGTGAGAATGCTATTTTCAACCTTTACGACTTCATACCTGTCCACGTATCCATCACAGCTAACACCTCCCTGTAGGGTTACCATTTAAACCTTCACATAAATGTCTAAGTTTTATCCAAATCAAATCTTCACAAGTTTCTTTGGTGGTTTGTCATAATAAAACAAATTGTTTTTGGTGTCACTATCTCGACAATCAAACGCGATTAGTAGAGGTCACTGTTTTACAATCTGCTTATCTTGAATTGGCGGTATCCTATTGCTTTGCTGACCACTTAGTTCGGATAATAACATATTCCAGTTGAATATTTGAAAAGGTTCAAAATCTGCACATGTAAATGGTATTTTCTCTAGATCTGATGCCAAATTTTGCTTGAACATGGTATTTTCCATAAGATTTACAAGGGCAGATCCAGAGCATGAGGTACCGGGGAGGAGTGGGGGCAATACGGTGCAAATTGCCGAACGGGTTGGGTTTGAAACCGTTTCGGATAAAAATTAAAGCGTACTTTTTACACACACCAACTTGTATCAATTTTGAAAGTGTAGGTTCATTGTATTTATGACATTTCGATGCAGTAAAATATTTACTCTGTCTGCAATCCTTAAATGATCTTAGCTGTTGATAGGACGTTCAACCCTGTACAGCCAACCAAACAACCAACTTTGTCTGCATCTAATAATTAGTATGCATTGTTACTAGGGTAGACTGTAACAAAAGTTTATTGTAATATAGATTTGGTTGTAACAAGGATTTTTGTTCAATACATTTAGATTGGTAATGAAATCGAGATTGATTGCACGCGTACGTAAGAGTGGGATACATTGCAAATGGGCTAGTTGGGTTGTGAAAGGGTTAGTTATGACGGGATTTGGTTGTGAAAGGAATATTTGTGACGGGATTTGGTTGTGATAGGGTTAGTTGTGACGGGATTTGGTTGTGATAGGCTTAGTTGTGACGGGATTTGGTTGTAATAGGGTTAGTTAAGACGGGTTTTGGGTGTGATAGTGTTAGTTGTAACTGGTTTCGGTTGCAATATGGGTAGTTGTGACTGGTTTTGGTTGCGATATTGGTAGTTGTGTCGGGATTTGGTTGTTTTCGGTTTAGTTGTGACGGGATTTGGTTGAGATAGGATGAGTTGTTAGTTGTGACGGGATTCGGTTGTGATAGGATTAGCTCTGACGGGATTCGGTTGCGATAGGGTGAGTTGTGACGGACTTTGATTGTGGTGGGTTTAGTTGTGACGTGATTCGGTTGTGATCGGGTTTGTTGTTAGTTGTGACGGGATTCGGTTGTGATAGGGCTAGTTGTGACGAGTTTTGGTTGTGATAGGGTAAGTTGTGACGGGATTTGGTTGTGGTAGGGTGAGTTGTGACGGGGATTGGTTATTGTAGGGCGAGTTGTGACGGGCTTTGGTTGTGATTGGGAAAGTTATAACGGAATTCGGTTGTGATAGGGTAAGTTGTGACGGGATGTGGTTGTGATAGGGTTAGTTGTGACGGGATTCGGTTGTGATCGGGTTACCTGTGACGGGAATTGGCTGTGATAGGGCTTCTTTGTGACGAGATTTGGTCGAGATAGGGTTAGTGACGGGTTTTGGTTGTGGTAGGGTTAGTTGTGACGGGGTTTGGTTGTGATAAAGTTAGTTGTGACGGGATTTGGTTGTGATAGTGTTAGTTGTGACATTTGATTGTGAAAGGGTAAATTGAGACGGGATTTAGTAGTGAAAGGGTAAGTTGTGACGGGATTTGGTTGTGATAGGGTTAGTTGTGATATTTGGTTGTGATAGGGTTATTTGTGATATTTGGTTGTGATAGGGTTAGTTGTGACGGGTTTTGATTGTTAAGGGGTTAGTAGTGACGGGTTTTGGTTGTAATAGGGTAAGTTGTGACGGCATTTGGTTGTGATAGGGTTAGTTGTGAGGGAATTCGGTTGTGATAGGGAAAGTTGTGACGTAATTTGGTTGTAATAGAGATATGGTTAGTTTTGACGGAATTCGGTTGTGATAGGGTAAGTTATGACGGGATTTGGTTGTGATATAGTTAGTTGTGACGGGATGTGGTTGTTGACGGTTAGTTGTTACGAGATTTGGTTGTGATAGGGTTAGTTGTGACGGAGTTAGGTTATGATAGGGTTATTCGTGACGGGATTTAGTTCTAAAATCGTAAGTTGTAACGGGATTCGGTTGTGATAGGGCTAGTTGTGATTGGAGTTGGTTACAAGAGAGTTTTGTAGACATGGCACAATGTGGTTACTGCGATGATTCGATGCAGCTTGACTACTTTCATTTGAAGCAAAAATATGCTAGAAGTAAATGAAGTCCGTCGTGAGACAGATCAATTTAATTTAACCCTAGTAAACGTTCACATAGAAACACGGTGTCGGGAATTTAGCACGAATTTACTGTTGACGCACAAGCACAAGATCGGTCGTGACGTTTTAGAGTTTTTTTGTCGGATGTTGAGCCTGTATTATGGTTAAAATTTAACGTTTGTCTCCATCACTTAACAGACCGGCACGTACAACGCAATGGTTATTTAAAAAGTGCAGGTTCGTGTGCAAGTAATAAAACAGCATGCTTTTAAACTTTTGTGAACATAGAAATATGTAGAAATTTAGAGACAAGGATATGTTATCAGCGCCTTAACAGAAGAAGAAATTGTAAATGAATGTCACATGCCACTATACGTCGGTGCTAAATTCAGACAGAAATTTCCACTCACTATTATTTTTAGACCCGTCAACGAACCCATTTTCTGTCCTAAATTGACCCTAATCCCCACCAGGAGACGCTTATTACTTTTTTCAGCTGGTATGAACTAATTTTGGCATACAAGCACACTTTCTTGTTCGGGATTGCTTGGTGCGGAATGTCTGTACCAGCGAGTGGTCCCTGTTGCCGAACACTATATTAATGGAAAGTATTCCTGGACGAAAATATACGACTACTGGCAGTAGTAGATTGGACTTCCCACTGACATGACCACAAGTTAAACATCGCTCATATCACACCTCCCCGAAACTTTATCTTATCATTCGGCCTTATCTCTCAATGTGTTAGCATGTTTTCTGCTGCATAAAGTATGGAAATGTAATAATTAACTGCACCGTGTTACGTACATGTACACGTACGAAACACGTGCGCCAGGAGATAAGATACGGAAATATGTACTAAAGGTAAAATTAAACAAAATCTGTAAACATGTATAAACAAAATACCTTTTGAACTATTTTATTTTATCATATTTCCATACAAACAATTTGGTTAAAACACTTTCAAACGAATCGTATACGTCTCTGAATTACATATAAATCAAGAACGACAACTCGCTAAACGATGAGACAGCGTGAAAGACATTTTACATGGCAGTAATAGACGAGGTACACTCTCTGAATAACCCTACACATCTATTCTGGGACGGTTCATACACAGAGCCTGTGATAAATCACTTTCAAAATTTATCAGTCAAAATCCTGTCAGACAATTATATCAGTACTGTTTCTACTACTACAGTAACAGGGAGAACTGATGATTTTTCAAGAGGAAATATTTTTACAGGAATCGCTCACAATTTATCAAGTCCGGTCATGTACCTATATTAGTACATACCTAACAAACCGTAAAATATGTAATATCTTCAGAGGAATTTTTTTTTGTAACAACTCGTCAACTCTTGTTCTGGATGGAATGTCAAGATTAATGCGTCTTTAAGAGGAGAATGAATTCATTTCCACCTACCGTGCATGTTGACTAAAACCCTTCCCGGGCATAAGCGCACCGGAAAAGTTTTTTTTTCTTTTTTTTTTACTCTACACATTTATTTTTCTGAACTGGCCTCCCTTAAAAGCCATATACCAAGTAATGGCCCTAAATTTCTATTACCTTTATTGTGTTAGATGAGACGTCAAACAATAATTTCATTTCACAAAGATTTTATTTAATATTTTATACATATTCAAAAGGAATTAGGCATCATTTGTAATGAGGAAAACAAATCCTCTGACCACTTGTTCTGTCAATATATCTAATAGTATACAGTAATGGATTGCCATGCATTGTTCATTTTTTATCAACTTTTGCTGAAAGTCTCCACCGCGATCGACACACGTCAGATTATGGAAAGTCAGTTGCTTAAGTATTACGAGATTTATATAAGCTTGGGAGTCTTTGGGATTTTTTTTCGAATAAAAACTTATACAAAATTATGAAAAGGATTGTCAGGGTATATCATATATTCCTTACTGAATTTATGTGGTTCTCTGATAATTGAGATACTTCCTGGGGTCTTCATTATCAAAAATACATCAGAGAGTGCTACTCGGTACGCGCGCTATGATAAGAGGATAAAGACAACGGTACATGTAACATACAGAAATCCCACTGTCCGTTGCAAAGACATGATTCTTTTTTTGACAACTCTGCAAGATTTTTTAAATCTTGTTATTTATCAATCTAATATTTCTAAAATGCAACAACTATTTACAGTGTATATTGGGTACCTTTATGTTTGTAATAAAATCCATTTTGTACCTGATTATTAGTTTTCCGTGTGAAAACTTCTTTAGTTGCATAACATACAGCCAGTTCCGATAATGATGTGCGTCCGGTAGTCTTGCACATCGATAACTGAACGTATTTCAAGTACACTGTAATTACCTGGCTCAGAGGCCAATCGATTCAGTCACCTGTATAACTTGGGCCAGAGGTTCTGCAAGCAAAACTAACATGAACTTAATACGCTATATAGGAAACTTAAAGCAAGCACCATGCACTTTAAACTCTAAAACATGCTCAAAAATGGGGGAAATGCAACACGGAGAAAGGTAGTCTATTGCATTTTAAAAATGTTAAAAAAAATATGTTATTATAATCATTTAAGCAAATTGATATTTCGATAAAGTATCAATTTCTCTCCTTATTTGTTTTCCATGAGAACATTATGTACTGTATTAAGTTGTAGACTAGTCATTTGTTGTCCGATCCTTCTGAATCATAGGATCAATGAAATATGTTTAAACTAAACGGTATTTCCTTAGGTCCGCAAGGTTAAAGGTCAGCAGTTAACATCACATTGCATCGTCCCGTTGAAATCAGCGAAGCTGTGATAAACATGACTCTAGATGTGTTGCCCATATTTCACGTACAAATGTAAGATATTCCCGTCGAAATCATTCAGAATATTGAAGCCATTGCCTTTTAAAAAAAAAAGATTAAGTGAGACAAAAAATCAGTGCAAGTGGTAAGAAAAACAACCAGATAAAAGAATCATGGATTTAGTTTCAAAAGAAACTATTTCATACTGATCTAATCACAAGACGTGCATCCCTATTTAAATATATGACCGCCATTGTAAGGCAAGTCCAAGTTCCTTGATACGTTGGATATTGACGGGATACAAATCTTGTAGATCCGTATAAAACAGTGGCTTGTATATATGTATATCTCATGTAGTATACATTGTATTTCAGTGGGTCTCTGGGATATTACCTTCCATCATTCGATATCAATTTTCATAGTTATTGTGCTCGGTTCAGGCGAAGAAAAAGTGAACGCATACCTGTAATTCCTCTCATATTACTTTTCTCTTCAAATTTTCCATCTAGTTTCTCTTCGTTTCTTTCTATGCGTCGATCATCTTTTTGAAATTGTGACTTTTCGAAACTTTCCAATATGGCTGCCTTTCTTTGGTCTACTTACACACTGTACAAACACGTGATACGCATGCTCAAATGGCAAAACGTGTGAATCGGATGAAATTGATTCGCTGTGACAGAATTACACAACTTTGATTGACATGAGAATATATTTTGAGGCGGGGTTTAGTTTGGGAAGAAATAATGCCACCACACTCAGAAGAACCGGGGAGAAAGTGGTATTATCTTTTGGCTCTGGACATTAGAATTGAATAAGAAAAAGTAAATAAGAAAACCAGAGGAATATCGAGAACAATGAAAGGGCTCATCGGTTCTATTTATAACTGACTGACCTTCATTTAATTAAAACGAAGGAATACATGGACTAGACCACGTTCAAATTGTCTTGTCCATGGAGTCTACAAGTATGCTAAGTGACCGCTAGTCAAGGATCAAATATGATGTCATGATTTAGCGAAACACATTGACCTTGTCAAAAACCGTACAGCGGATCGTGACAAAACAAATGCAGGGTCTTAAAGGTTTTCCCACCAATACCGCTTACAACAAAAAGAGATTCTCCAACGCTTGATGGTTGGTTTACCGTTATCATGTCTATCTAACTTCAATTTTCAAATTGTATGAAAGACACGAGATTTACTTTCACACTTTGAAAATTAATTAATGAGAGTTAGGGAGACATGATAACCAACCCTCACGAGTTTGGTGGCTTTTTTTTCTCGTAACGTTCATATTTTAATTGGAAAACCACAGATGTTTCCTTTAGAAAATATGTTTGTTCCGATGGTATAAACATTTTCGTTCACCCAAAGAATTATCGGCACATGGAAAAGTTTTCCTGCAGATGGTATATATAGGCCTAGTAGAGTCAACAACAGCCAGATATTTGAATACACACTTCATCAATGCAGGAAACTCTGAAGCCAAAAAAAGGGCATTTCAGCAACGTCCTTTTGGATATCACTGTTTGCAAAGAGCTGACAATCAAGGGTAAAAATACTGGTACCCTAAACACTGTCAAAACTAGCCTAAAGCAAAAACGAAAGCAAAATGTGTTTACCGTATATTTAAGGAATTACCAAGATTTTTTTCGGTATATACCGTATATTTATAATTTTTTTTTAAACAGTAGACAAACACGTTGTAAATGCACAGTTAAAGATTTATTTAATTTTTACGTAAACTAAACAATTGCGCTAAAAAA
>JAUMHH010216724.1:0-12410 GCA_032359455.1 Chlamys rubida | reverse complement strand
GTGAACATGGACCCTGAGGCAGAGAAATATTATATAGAGGAACTAGAGAAACAACAGAAGGCAGACTTGGAGGTCAAAGGTCAGTGTGCTTTACATAGTTTTTAAAAACAATTGACCTTATTTTTGAATATTTGAGTAAATCTTGAAAGTATTTTTACCAATAATAGATTGTTAAATAAAAGCATACAGATGAGGCACAGAGACAGACTTGTTTCGTGAAGTTGTACCAGACAGACACTGTAAAGATTTTTAAAATGAGATTGAAAAAAACTAATGAACTGTAATATTAGTGTATTTTGGCTCACCATCACATGATGGCTTAAATCACTTTTCTTTCCAAGCAGCAGTACTAACTGTATCAACACAATATACGATTTCATATCACATTTATTATGACACTGATTCCTAGCTAGTTTGGTAGTAAAATCAGTAACGGCACCGAGGATCCTTGCATAACCAAAGAAAACATAACTATCAGTAGAAGATGGATGACTGACCACTCAATGTTCTGAATGACAAGTTGTTATTTTGTCTTTTTTAATTTCCGAATTGGGGGTCAAATTAATGTCTAAGTCAAACTTGTTTTTGCATTCAAATATTTTTCTTCAAATTTTTTTGCCCACCGTCATCAGATGGCAATTTACGTTGCTCAAATCGCCTTTCGCCTGTTCTCCTCTTGCTTTGGTCCTTAATTTAGTATGGTTCATTTCAGCCTGGTTGGAGAAAAGATGGTCACCTTGCCAGCAGACATCTTAAACTTGACTTAAATATTGTTAGCACTTTTAGCTCACCGGGCACAAAGGGCCAAGTGAGCTTATGCCCTGGTCGTGTGTCGTCTGTCCGTCCGGTGTCAACTTTTGTTCTTTAAATTACTTCCTATCAATAACTAATAGACCTAGGGAAATGGTTAGCCCGAGTTTCATCTGGCCCTGACACCAGACTTAGAAATTGTGACAGACAGATGTCTGGTATGCGACATCTATCCATCAAAATGTCTAAATCTGGTGTCGGGCCAGAGGAAACTCGAGCTAGGGAAATGGCAATTTGGCTAGCAGCAAACTGGGATAAAAGACTTAAACTTCAAATGAATGACCTTAGCCCACTTTAAGGTAACTGGGGTCAAATGTGTTAAAATATTCATTCAAAGTCTTCTGTATAACCAAAGGCCTAGGGTGATGATATCTGGCATGAAGCATACTTGGATAAAGGGCTACAAAGTTTGTTCAAATGTACCTGCTTCCCCCATTGCATGATCGTCAGAGGCGACTAAATTTGGGATCTTATCTTTTCTCTTCTTTCTAACTGGTTTGCCCGTTATCAGTATTATGTGACCAGGTGGGGTGTCCTGCTGGGTGTCTTCGGCAGTATGTTTCAGTGAGGTAGCACTTTAAAGTTGGCATCAGTTCCCCGCTATCACAAGGAGACAAATACGAACATATAGCAGCCTCCCAAAATACACATGTATCTTGCACACAGGGAAGGCCGTCCTTAAATGACCATCGCTGTCGAAAGGACGTTAAACAATACTAAACCAAACCAAACTGTCCTTGATCATTTGTCAAGGTCACAGGGATCAAATGTTTAAAACAACTTCTTCTTGATAACCAGTAGGCTCAGGATGGTGATATTGTGCCAGTAGCATGCTGGAATAAAGGGCTACTATTTATGTTCAAATGCCTTACCTTTACCCTCAAACAAGTTAAAAGAGTTAAATATGTGGAATCTTCAAACAGCTTCTTCTCAATTATCAAGTAGACAAAGGGGATGATATATGACCAATGGCATGCTGGGCATGAGTCGTAACATGTTTGTTTAAATGAATAACTTTGACGTCCTTCAAGGTTACAGTCGTCTATTCTTTTAATCTTTAAACAACATCTTATCAATAACCAAAATGCCCAGGGTAATGATACTTGGCTAGTAGCATGCTGGGATGAAGGGCTGCAAGGTGTGTTCTTATAAATGACCTTAACCATCATTCAAGGTCACAGGGATCAAATGTATGAAAAACACATATTTCTTCTTAATAACCAACAAGGCCCAGGATGGTTATATTTGGCATGTTGCTTAAATTATGTAGTAAGCCCATTTACTTACGTTTGCCCGTGGTCCACTTTGAAGGTTAATGGTGTGAGATTAATACTAGGTGAGCGAATCGGGTCCATTGTGCCTATTGCAAGCTGAATGCCATAGTGTTGTCTGTTATCCATTCGTCCAGCGTCAATATTTACTTTAAAACACAGTGTATTAACCAAGAGACTTAAGGTGATGATATTTGTCTAACTGCATACTGGGATAAAATGCTATCAATTTAGTTCAAAATGTATGGCCGCAATTTAGTTCAAAATGTATGGCCGTTACCTAAATTCAATGTCTCAGGGGTCAAATGTGTTAAAACGACTTCTTAATAACCACTTACCATAAGGCCTAGGGTGATGATATAAACCAGTAGCATACAGGATTAGAAGCCTTATCAATTTGATTTAAATTAATGAATTTCACCCATAATTAAGGTCACAGGGGATTAATGTATGAAAAACATTTATACAACTTCTTCTGAATAGCCAAAAGATGTATGGTGATAAAAGATAGCCAGAAAGAAGCATGTTGAGAAAAAAAGATGAAAGATTACCTACTTTGTTGAAATGAATGACCTTGACCCGATTTCAACATATAATGTTTGAAAAAAAATCTTGAAAGCAATTTCTTCTAAATAGCCAAAAGGTTCAAAGTGATGATATTTTTGGTCTGTAGAATGCTGGATTGGAAGGCTACCAAATTGCTCAAATAAACAACATGAACCATGTATCAAGTTCACAAAGGTCAAATAAATTAGCATATGTTGATCTGAAAGGCAATATCATTTTAAACAACTTCTTAATTACCAACAGTTACAGGGTCACCAGTAACATACTTGGAAGAAAGGCTACACAGTTTTTCAACTGAATGACCTTGACACACTATCAAGGTTGCTGGGGGTCAAAAGGTCAAATATGTATAAACCTTTAAAAAACTTAATTTGATTAAACAAAAGACCCAGGGTGATGATATTTGGACAGTAGCATGCTGGTATAAAAGGCTACAAAGTTTGTTTAAGTGAATGAAACCTTGTTAGACATTAAAGTTCAGAGGGGTCAAATGTTTAGATATATCAACAGGTTCTTTTTGAATGATCATGGTCAAAGGTAATGATATTGAGCCTTAGCCTTATAAGTATAAGTCCATATAAATATATTTGATCTGTGTCCACTTTTAAGGTTACAAGTGTGAAATTAATACTGGGCTAGAAATTGATTTTAAAAATCATTAGACAATTGGACAATTTTGGCGGTTCAAGTGATAATTTCACCAACCCAATATTATTCAACTGATGAAGAAATATCACATTGTGACTAGTTAACGAGGTTAGTAGTTTCTAAAACTATTAGTTTATCAAACGATTTGACTAGTCGTCAGACTATCACACCAAAAGGTGACTGGAAATCCCATTATGTAATTAGCCACTTGTAAGTAAGTAGGTTTTACTGTAGCTGATTGAAATTTATCTTCTGGCAAACATTTCTCATTTCTGATATCTTGTGACAGACATTGTATTGTCTCATTTCTGTGTTAAATTGATCATGCAGCTAGACATGAAGCCATGGCAACAAACATCAGTGATGTTTCCATCAGGCAGGAAGACATGGCAACAAACATCAGTGATGTTTCCACCAGGCAGGAAGACCTGGCAACAAACATCAGTGATGTTTCCATCAGGCAGGAAGACATGGCAGCAAGCATCAGTGATGTTTCCATCAGGCAGGAAGACATGGCAGCAAGCATCAGTGATGTTTCCACCAGGCAGGAAGACATGGCAACAAGCATCAGTGATGTTTCCACCAGGCAGCAAGTCATGGCAAGGAATATGCATAACTTAAAAGGTATAATTAAGATCTTTTAATCAGAAACTGCTTTGAATGGTAGACAAAATTTCCTTAAACAAGTCATTGTGGTAGATGTACATGACATATATATATGTGTATACCCCCCGCAACGAAGTTGGCGGGGGTTATACTGGTATAACTCCGTCTGTCCGTCATCTGTCCATCTGTCTGTAGACAAAATATTGTATCTCCTACTTCTCCTAGGTTTATGTATGCATATTTGATGCAACTTTGCACATATGTTATACCTCAAATGAACTTGTGTCGCCCGAAAGCCTTTATGTTCCTTCAAATATTTACCGATGTAAAATTGCCCTTGACTTCTGTAGACAGTACATTAGGTTACTGAAATGGCAAATTATCTCGGAAACGGTAGGTATTTTGTATACACATATACATTGGAATATTGTAGAGATTAATGAAAACTACTTTACTAACAACTTTCCGAGGTATGGGCCAAAGTTCACAATTGAATTACGATATTGAAATGGCTAATTATCTCAGAAATGGTAGATATTTTGTATAAACATATACATCAGAGTATTGTAGCCAATTTTTTCAGGTTACACTGTGACAAATCTGATGTCATCGGCTCAAAGGTCACAGTAGCGCTGTTTTTCTTTTCCATCGGTTTGTTCGTAAGACATCTGATGTAAGACTTTTCCATGAGCCTTGATCTTTCTTTATTTTTTCCACTTGTTAATTGATTTAGCCCCTACAGGGCACGAAGCCGGAATACGGGGGATTTAAGTTGGCCCATAAGCAGCAGTTCTAGTCTTTTTGTCTAATTATCATGAAATATCCTGATTTTCAAAACATTTAAGTGACTTGATCTAAATAAAAGGTCAAGAGTGATATATTTGGCCAGTAACATACAAAGAAAATAGAAATAAGGTTTGTTGAATTGATCATGAATGACTTTGACCTACTGTCAAGATAAAGGGGCAAATATGTTAAAATCTTTCTATATACTTCTGTTGAGTAGATGCCAAGTCTTCTGAATAATCAAATGTTCCAATATGATCATGGAAAATAATTTGTTGAACTTTAAGAAATTTGAAGTTAGTTGACTTAACTAGTTAATGTAAATGTTTATTATATTTTTCCAGGTGATCTGGCTGCTAAGAATGTCACAACAGCAAACACAAGCCATGCCAAAAGTAAGTTTCAATTAAATTTCAGTCAATGAAAACAGATACTCAGGTGATTTAGTGATTTAAGTAAAGGAAACAACATGGTTATTTTGACATAACATTGATATTAGGTGTTTGTGAGTCGGAAGACAAGTACCTGTACTAGTTCTCTATACATGTAATGATATCTACTAGTGCACTACATGTATTATGATTCATGGTTTGGAAATAGATTTGTCAAGTTGAGATTACAACATGAGATTAATAATTAGTAAGAAAATTGTCTGTAATAAATAGTCTGTTTAAAATTCAGTAAGCTATGCCTTACCTATTTGATATACATTTCTTTACAGAAATCCATCCTGACTTAGAACCCATGATAGGTGAGTCGTATCTACTGGATTGGACATGGTTAGAGAAGAATTGCAGCAGATTACCTCAAAACTTGGACCAGAACAACTTGCATCATCTAAAGATATATGAAAGAAGTCTTATACTTATGTTTTTATGAGAATATTAGTTCACCATATTAGTTTTATGAGAGTATTAGTTTTATGATGTTATGATATACTAGTGGGAACTCGGTATACATTAGTATCTACGGCAGATCCACCCGAAACCATCCACAATCAGACTTATTGGGACGTTGTGCTCTCCACCCCCCGACAGTGATACATGTATTTAATGTATAATTAATTATGACTTCTGTATTAAAAGGTCACCAGACCATGATTGTTGATGCCATGTCATCAGATCCTATACCATTGATAATGTAGAGGAACAGAATAAAATGTTTAATTGATACGCTCAGCTGGAACAAAGTACCAGGGTGAGCTTATGTGTTGGTGCTTCATCTGTCGTCTTCTCTGTCGTCCCATCACCTTTTGATTTAAATGACAACTCCTTCCAAATTATAGAGCATAATTCAACCAAATTTTAGCATCCTGAGGCCAAGGGATAAAAATATCTATAAATGAAGGTGCTGATCGCATTTGGGGGCTAAGGGATGGGTCAAAAGGGGTTGAATTTGCTTAAAATGACATATCCTCCTAAAATATAAAACAGATTTCAACTAAGTTGTACTAGCAGCATGCCTTAGACGATGGGGATCAAAAAGTAAGCATAAAAAGGAGCTAACAATCTTGGGGATTGATGGATGGAATCAAAAGGGGCCAACTTTGAGGATTTTGTTAAAACGACAATCTACTGGTCAGGTTTTAATCAAATTGTTGTGGTTAGCGTCCATAGCCCATGGTGGTCAAAAGTACTAATACAAATAAAGGGGCGTACATTCTTGGGGCTCTCGACCCAACCTACTGAGCAGATTTCAACTTGATTCCCCAAATAGCCAGGTGAGAGATTTAACGCCACTGGGCTTTTTATTTTGTAACGTTTATAAGTTTCTTTATTCAGGAGGCATTGGATTGTAACAGAGGATATATTTCAGTGTAATGTTTTCACTGGGAAATGAACACTGGACCACTGGCTTACTAGTCTGACCCTCTACTGATTGGATTAAAAAGAAATTATCTAAATAGTTTATTAGTAGGGCGCAAGATCAGTAAACCAGAGGTCACAGGTTCGATTCCTAGCAGAGGCATTACAAATAATTACATCTGTGATAGGATGTGCATGCAAAGAGTTGGATAGCATGGAACATAGCATAAACATAATGTTGTCAGCATTTTCATTGATTGATACTATTTGACTGATTCGCTGTGATTTTACGTTATTGGACACTGACATTTCTGACATCATGTTATGTAAAGATCAGGTATTTTTACTAAAGTTGATTGGTTAGCATATACATTTATTAGCTCACCTGCTTATGCCATATGGCAGCGTCCGTCCGTCAACTTTTCCTCTAAAACGCTACTAGTCCTGAACGGCTAAGTAGATTTTGACTAAATTTTGTATAAACGGTGGGTGTGGCTTCCCTGGGTGCAGATGGGCGGGGCAAAATAGGGGAAATAGAGGTAAAACATTTAAAATCCTTCTTCTACTGTAGAGATTAGGGGATTTTATCTTTATTTAGTCTGGAGCATCCTTGGGCAAAGGGGACTCAATTTTGTATAAAAAGTGAGTGTGGCCCTCTTTGGGGCAGAGGGGCGGGTCCAAATAATGGAAACAGAGGTAAAACCTTTAAAATCCTTCTTCTACCGTAAGGATTAAAGGATTTTATCCTTATTTAGTCTGGAGCATACTTGGGCAAAGGGGACTCAATTTTGTATAAACGGTGGGTGTTGCCCCCTAGGGGGCAGATGGGCGGGGCCGAATAGAAGAAATAGAGGTAAAACCTTTAAAATCCTGCTTCGACCATAGAGATTAAAGTATTTTATCCTAAATTAGTCTGGAGCATCCTTGCATCTTGGTCTTGGTGTGGCCCCCCTGGTGGAAGAGGTGTAGGACACAATAGGGGAAACAGCAAATTCTTCAAAATACTTGTCCTTCTGTAAGAATGACAGGAGTTTGTCCAAATTTGGTATGAAGTATCCTTGGGTGAAGGGGAACCAATAATAATAATGTAATACATGTACATGTACACTTCCAGCAACATCTAGATATTCCAACTTCAATTTTACTAACATTTCCAGGTGAGCGATACAAGCCCTCTCGGCCTCTTGTTAACACTTTTTATTTGGTCACTGGTAAAAACTTGAATATTTTTCAAATATCTCACTCAAGTTAACCAGCCACCACTTATCAGGTAAAAAGAAATGTTACATGATATCATGACAAAATTTCTGGTGTTTGCTTGAATTTTTTAAAACTTTTCCTTTACAAATGATTCCCTACAGTATTCTGTAATTAATATCCGACTCATAGATTATAGCCATATAAGTATCGTTCTTAACTATCCATTTAACACTTTGATGAGTTCTCACCATTTTGTTCTATTTTATTTTTTCATACAGAAACAACCAACGCCAAGATCAAAAAAGAAAAAGAGAAAAAGTTTTACCCCACCAAAGGTTTCCGTGATGCTAAAGAAAAGCTCCTAAAGAACAAAGTTGTTGTCATCAAGGGAAACACAGGAGACGGTAAAACAGCAATCGCCGTTCAACTCCTTCATTGGCTGAGTCGGGATCAAGGAGCCGGACAACCCGTACAGCTTCACAATATTGAGAAATTAGATTTATTGGCTCCAAACTTTAAATTAATCACTTTTATTGATGATATTTTTGGTGAGAAAGATGTGTGTAACAAGGCTGTACAAGAGTGGAACAAAAGAATCTCAGATGTAAAAACACTTTTTCTTGATGAGCAAACAGAGACTAATTTTCTTCTCATTACTGTTTGCAATGAAGTATTCAATTCTTTAGAAAAACATTCTTTGGGAACAATTTTTACCAAAGACAACTTAATTGATCTTAGTTCTGAAACATACAAAGTTGAAGAAGAGAAAAAAAGAATTTTAGAGATGTATGAGCCAGAAAACTTTTCATGGTCAGAGGATGAAAAGAATCAAATTTTAAGTTACGCACCCAACATTGGATTCCCGCAATGTTGCCAGCTTTTCTACATTTCTAAAAAATTGCAGAAAGAACGAGTTAGATTTTTTGAAAATCCTTTTCATTTTTTGAATGAAGCATTGTCAAAATTACAAGAATGTTCTGCTCTTTTGTATCTCTTCCTCAATAATGGTAGGATAAGTGTAAAAGATCTGGATCCAAACAGTAAAAAAGTCGACCAAAAATTGCTGGAAGAAGCTTTTGATATCAATTTAATTGATGGTGAAAGTGACAGTACCAAATTGACGTACAAGAAAAAAATAGGATTTGTAAAAGAAAGTTTAGAGAAATTGTTAGGATTTTTGGTAAAGAAGGAGAAATATTTATCGTTAGATAAAGATTTGGTAGGAGAGAACGAGAAACCTTGGTCTGTTAAGGATGTGTACAGATTTAATCATTATTCTATTTATGTTGCTGTGGCATTTTTGTATGGAAAAGTCACTCCAATTGGCTACATACAGAATTGTCTCAGGAAATTCCTAAGTTATCTAACAATCTCAAATACAGCTACAAACATGATTGTCATATCACCTGATCATTATACAGAAATGTGTGAGCGTCTACTCCGAGAGTTTGAATGTAAGGAGAATCGATATGATACTTGTATTGGCTCTCTAGATGTATGGAATGATCCTGTATTTGTTAAAAGATTTGTCAGGTTGTTGAATGACAGAAAAGTTGATAAACTTGATGTGTTGAATAAAGCATGTTCTTTTGGTGCAGAAGAATGTGCTTTATTTCTTCTGTGTGAGGGAGTAGAACCTGACAAGGAGACAGTGTTTGATGTGGTGGAGAGAGGGAGTGTGAAAGTGTTATGTAAACTACTGCAGTATGCCGTCACTCCTACAGCGAGGGATGGTTATATCAATAACAATGTCCTACATACGGCATGTTTGTTTAAGAGAGAAGAGATGGTGACGTTGTTATGTGACACTTACCCACACTTGGTACATGACACTGGTAAGTTAGGACGAACCCCGCTCCAAGTTGTGGCGTGGAGAGGAAACTGTTCTATGTTTCAGACAGTGGAGAGGTTTGTACTTAACTCCTTATATAGAGTCGAGGACCAACAACATAAGTGTGAGTCAGTCGATGGTCGTGTAGTTCATAGGAACTGTGTGTGTGCTCAGTACATGGCTCAGTTAGTTGATGATGAGGGGAAAACGGTGTTACATGTGAGTTGTGAGAGTAGAAACAGGGAGCTTTGTTTATATTTATGTCAGTCTTACCCAGCACTAACTACAGCTGTAAGTAATGACGGCCATCATTGTCTACATTACATAGCCGGTAGGTATATACCAGATGTAGACATGTTCACTGAGTGTGAAACTCATGTAAAACAATACCTAGAATCTATAGGACGTAAGTATGACATCACAGCCATACTTGACAATAAAGGGAAATCTGTTTTAGAAAAAGCGAAGGAAATGGCAAAGGCGATGTGGGGGACAGAAAACAACCATTTGTTAGTTCATCTTATTAAAGTGTTTGGTAAACAAAAATGATATTGATTTCTCAATGAAACGTGCAATTATAATCAACACAAACCTTTTAAAACAATCATGTACAAAGCTCAGATCTTGATGAATTGTTTTAACGAGCACATTTTATCGGTAAATATTATACACTATGATGAGTTTTTCAGTCCAAGTTTGCCGATCTTCTTTACGCTCCGTAACAATACGGCCAGGGATGTCCTCTTTGAGGTGAGAGATTTTTGTGTTTGTCTTTGGAAAACACTAAAGACCTGAAAGGAGTGGATCGTATCAGGTTTGAAATAAGAATATGATGTTTTATTCTGTTTTAAATATTACAAACATTGTCATCTTATATGTAATTTTAAATGTGCTGAAGCCCAAATGAATTCTCAATAGCAGTAAATTTTGTGATAAATTGTTGATAAATCTTAATGATATAATGATTATCTGTCGCTAATTAATGATGATTAAACATGATGTCTGGAGTAAACAGTGTACAGTGAATTTCACATTTCATCTTAACAGACTTGTTAGCATAGTCATTGTAAGGTAACCTATATATCAGATCCCATTTTGGAGTCACTGTTAACTCCTTTGGGGCCAATCAGACATAATAGATTCATTTGACAGCTTTCCTGCCTTTGGACATGCCTCTTGTTCAGTTGTTGAGGTTATATGAGATGAGAAACAATAGTCAAACTCTGCAGTTACCAATAAAAAAATGACATATATAAGGAATGAGTGAAATTTTAGGTAAGCTCAATAATTTCTTTTTCTTTTTAACATTCTTGCACAATGGAAACGTAATAAAAAAAAAAGCAAATTCCAGTATGATTTTAAAAGCAATAATATTCACAGTTATTTTTTTTTATTGTTTTTGTATTCTGTAGCGTATGAGTATTTCAAATGAAAATTAGTTGCAGGATTTCATACCTATTTCATGTGAATCTGTTGAAATTAGTGAGGACTGTGATAAACCTGCATACAATGAAAAACTAGCAATCGAAACTGTTCAATAAAAAACATAGCAAATATTTGTCAACAAATTCCCTTCCTTGAAATGGTCAAAATTACTTTCTATGTGATGACTGTGATCCAGTGTTCTAACAAATATAACTTGAATACGCTAAAAAGACATTTCCTATGATGGCCCATAGAGACAAATGTTTTACTAATCATTCCAACTATGTTCTTTCATTATCACGTTTATTATCATAACATGTATTTAATTGCACATTTTTAACAGATTGTTCCATTTTGTTGACATCTGATGTATTTGTTTTATTTAATTTATTAATTTAAAACAACTTCTATTAGAATTTTTTTTGTAGTCTAATGTAGGATTTATTGGATGGTAAATTACTTACCTTTTTCAATGAAAGCTCATTATGAGAGGCTGGTCAAGACAAAACAAGATTTCATTTTTTTGCAACTTGTGTAAAGGCTTGGTCAGGAGGGAAATATATGACTCTTTTGTCGATGTACATTTGTATGTGGTCACATTAAGCAAGATCCGGAGTGTATTAAACAAAACTGCACATTTATGCAAGTTTCCTAATGAAAACATTTTTTTCTAGGCAAGCTTCTTGTAATTTTTAATGTTCTCAAAGTTCCTTAAAAAGTTGTTTTATGACTTCTTCTGCTATCTTTAGTAATTATTCTCTCTGACTGTGCACCTCATGGAGTCACTTGTTTAGAGTAGTGCATGTTTATATTGTCGTCAAGTATTGGTATATATTACTTGTTTATCAATAATTTATGGTTATCTATCTTAGCTGTTTGGTCGCTGTGTGTTATATGAAACTAAGAGACTGTTTTTAACTGTGATAACATGTTATATGAAACTATATTTAACTGTGATAACATGTTGCGGTCAGATACTGTGTGATGAATTATGACTGATATCTGTATATATATATATATATATATCTGGTTACAATTTTGTATGAAATTTTTAATACTAAAAAGTTTTTATGGAGTTTCTATACATAAAATATGCAAATAAATGTATAAATAATGTTATCCTCCAAGTATTGTGCTACCTTCACAACTGAACTTGTGTAGAATTTTATTATTTGTATGGTTTCTTGCATATCTCCCCACCTAAATGTTCCTATACATCTTTGTCATACTACACTGTACATATTCCAAATGTGTATCATTTCCACAACATAACCAATTGTTAAATGCAATTTCAGTCACATACTTTGATCCTAATTATGATAACTTGTGCTTATAATAGTTATTATTTTTATGTAATACTTAAGTAAAATGTATAAAATACATTTCAATTTTCTTATTAACATTACTCCCAATTCTGTCATCTCAGTGAAGATGAAATTATTATCCCCTTGCAAGGAGGTT
>JAUMHH010216713.1:0-12411 GCA_032359455.1 Chlamys rubida | reverse complement strand
TACATATAATGGTAATGACACATCAGTGTGGTACCTACAGTCACAGTGGTGGAGGGGGTGATGGTCACTGATGTCACGGAACTGTAATGTATACATTTATGCTATGATACATTAGTCCGCTACCTTCAATCACAGTCACAGTGGTGGAGGGGGTGAATGTCACTGATGCAACTTGAGTCTCTGTGTGTTGCGTGACCGCTCGACGCGCTAAACAGTCTGTGCTTACTGCGAACAATCATTCGATTAAGCAGTCGTTGGGCTGATGCCCTAAAAAGGTGTTACAATAGTTGATCAAAAACACAGATTAAAGACTTAAATATGTGAAATATGGTATATTCCAGATTCCCATTTCCGTTCAAAATGCTTCTAAGCCTTCTTTATTTTCAATACACATAATGGATGTCTGACTATCTGTTTATAACGGTAGCGGTGTCGATTGAGGAATAGAGAGTAGATCGGCGAAATGACAGCAATTAAAACACAAATGAACCGTTCATGTTAATTGCGTTTGTTCCCACCAGACCATGTTGCTATTCTAGTTTATATACCGATCTCACGTTTCCTTGTGATATTGACACATTGATTAACAAACCAAAAGTTTTGAGATAATTGAACAATTCATTTAAAATGAAGGTACGTTTTTTTCTGAAATGGACATGTGCTATCGATCTGTTGTACAAACGTAATGTATTATTAATTAATTTAGTGTTTGACCAATACAGTGAAACGGTAGGCCTACGGGACGTCGTGAGGACAGGTCAGCATGATGTCAACACTCCCACCTCGGTTAAATTTACTTTACTTGTGTGAAAATTATTTTGAATGTTAAAACATTTTAAAATATACTGCAAATGTGTTACGGTGTTGGACCAATGATTCATGGAATGGTTAATTTATTACGTTGTACGTGGCTAACAACGGAAATTACTACGCTTCGTTGTACGGGCTAACAAGGACAGTTTGTACCCAGGAAATAATTTGAAAGCTACAAACCACGAAAGAAAGTACACATATCATAATATTCAGTTGTGTTTGTTTGTGTGTCACGTCTGCCACTTTTACACGAAGACAAGTGAGGTGTACCGGGTCCCGATAGACCGTGTACGTATCAATGTAACTATGCTTATATGTATACATGTGTTTGATGCTACATGTACACGCGTATCAATATAAGTTATCATTCCTAAATTTACACGAACTATCATAACTATAGTAAATATCGTTCGTCCATCACGAAAATTTGCGCAGATTGTGTTCACACCATACACACGTGATTTACAGAAGTTTGGCAGATCGCACAAGGTACACTATTAATGACACAGGACCATAACTCCGCAAATCACGTAACAGGAGAACTATTTTTTTAGTACACACTTCAATCGAAAGACGTAGTCTCATACACAATACGACAATATCTAAATGGTCAACTTATTGAATAATAACAGTAACCTTTTGTTTTTAAATGAAGCCCTTCGATTAAGGACAATGTCAACTATTATATATAAGAGTTATACAGAGATAAACAAGAACACGAAGATAATGAAAATACTGTTATATTTCAAAAGTTCACTACAGACAATACGGATATCGGCCCCCTTACTCCTTTTAATCCACTTACGTAAATTACATTGATACAACATACAGCCCACCTACACTCGACAATAATACACCGAATTCCATCACATATGTTCTGCCACTTACATTATAAATGTATATACATAATGTATTTACATGTATTCTACACTCACCTATACCACTGTGGTCGTGTCGGTTTGTGATGGTGTTGTAATGTCGCTGTTGTCATTTCTCCCCTCACACGTCCATATGTCCCCGTGGCTGTAACTGTTGACGGGAATCCGTATCCCCAGTGTCCTCGTGTCTCTGTTACAGGTAAGTGTGTAGGGTGGTGTTGATGGACATGTTGTCCCAAAGTTTATAAACATTGAACCTATTCCACCCCCATCATAATTTAGTCTATAGTTAACAGCAGCATTTGGTCCTGTGTAGTCAGCTGACCACTGACACGTGATACTGAGGGTCTGACCGGACACGACCTCGGCTGTAGGAGAGGGACTCACCACGACGGATAATCCAGTTACACCTGTACGGATGAGACAAGCGTTGATCAAAAGTATGGTGTATGTTTATTATTTTCAGTGAATATATTTAGGCACGAGTGAAGGGATAAGAGTCTGATTGATCCATGTGTTAATTGAATATATAAATGTATGCCCATTGACAAAAGTAATTGTAAGATTGTTTTACAGAAATTGATAGCATTTTCACTGGATTTCTGAAAGGTTTTTTGAAGGCTATATGGCCACTTCTTGATTGTATCGGACGTTTATACTGTGGAAAGAAAGTATTCATATCAAAGGTTGCCGAACCTATAAGCAGCGTAACTTTAGTATCTGAACAATACATGTACATGTAACTGTTTGGATGGTCGGGTGGCGCAGTGGATAGCGCACTTTCATTTCACCAAGGCGGCCGGGTTCGAATCCCCAATCGGACGTACAAAGGTATGGCGTCGCCTGCCTGACCACGTGTATTGTTCCGGGGTACCTCTGTTTCCTCCCACATTAAGAACCCCCGCGCGCTAACTTTCGGGCCAACAAGAGTGATTAATATCAGTTATTTCATAATTGTTGTAACATCGATAAAGTATCGGTTTACGTATGTCTCTCAAAGTTAAAGTGTACTCTGACTGACTTGCTTATTTACTAGTTGGTATCTGTCGTTATTTAATCAGCGACACGGAAGTAGGGTATCTATAATTAAAAAAGTAATCTTACCTTGGAGTGTGGTGATGTACAGCCATAACAAACATTGTAATCGTCTGTCCAGTGTCATACTGACCAGGTCGATGATCACACAACTGGTTTACAATTTGTAAACAATTACCCGAATACTTCCTGGTCTATTTTGATAATCTCTGAATCAGTTATGTCCCTTACTCCACCATTATCTCTAACATAAAGACTGAAAGGCAATTATTTCGATAAATCAACTTCATTTGGTACAAACTTCTGTAAATGACAAAACTAAAAAAATACCACATATCAAAAACCAAGTAAAAACCTCAGAATGGCTCTACATTTTCACATTCTGTTAAAACATCCGATACTTGCGTCTATATAATTCAAATGTGGACGACGAGTCAAATATGCATGACTTATGTTTTATTTGGATTTAAACCTGGCATTTTCAGTGATATTAACTTGTTGGGAGATCATAATAGGATGTTGATTTTGTTCTTAAAGTTCGTAAAATTTAAGTAGTAAGTTCTGTACATCTTTTTTAAGTCGTGTCGTAATTAGTGAGACACCAAAACATAAAGCGTACGTACTAACATATCAAAACATATAGATGTATATTAGTCGTGACGAGTTTCATAAATTCAAATATGACACGGAAACGAGTGTGAGATCTTTTTATCATATAACTGAAATACTGTCCTTTCATTCGTTAAAACAAACAATTGCATCGAAGTCACAAATATTATTTTTTTTAAATCACGTAAACAACATGGATACATATTAATATTTAATTCATTTGTTCAATGCTTTTTAAGTACAAAGAGCTTCAGCTAAAAAGTGTATACACGGTTTACGCTACATAACCTATATACATATATCTGGGGTATTGCTTTCATTAAATACTTACAATATGTGCTGCAAACATTATTCGTCATTACTCTGTTGTAAGTGCTAATTTCCTTTCCGAAATCTTGAAACAAATAGTGTGAAATGGCGCTTAAACATTCGAAAACCATTATTGTTTCAAATCGGCATTTCCTGTTTAAATAGAGCTTTGAGCACTGTTTCAGTATCTACTGGGTGGACAGCAAGCTTAGCTAAGTATGTATTGCTTATCTGGTAATTTCAAATCTATCATTATACAACTACGTATTTATTAAGTACCAACCCTGGTGAACGCGAGATCCTTGTTGAGTGTTTTTATGTATTTACCAACCCTAGTTAAGGTTTGTTCCACTACTTCCCGGAATTTCTAAGATTTTGGTATTGTAGTTGAGGATAATCTAAATGTAAATCTGACCATCTTTTTTGTTAAACCATGTCTAATGTTAATGAAGAGAATATGAGAAATAAAAACATAAAGAAATTCAAATGTCCGTGTGCTCGTTTTTTAATTTAATTTTGTTTTGCTAAGATCGGCCAAACATACACATTTTATACAATATCTAATTTTTGCTAAAATTTATAATTTTTATTATATTCAGAACAATTCATACAATATCTTCCAAGTTTGCTATCAGTATTCAGTGTATGTTTGCATATTTGATAAAAATGGTAGTTTCTACTAAGTTGAAAAAGTAAA
This sequence comes from Chlamys rubida, assembly GCA_032359455.1. Classification (NCBI taxonomy): domain Eukaryota; kingdom Metazoa; phylum Mollusca; class Bivalvia; order Pectinida; family Pectinidae; genus Chlamys; species Chlamys rubida. The sequence continues at coordinate 8,070 of JAUMHH010216713.1, read as the reverse complement.
AAGTCTTCGAAATTGATGCTGATCTTAGAAAAGTAGTTTAGCTACCCCTATATCTTATTTTTAAATTTGAAGTTTTTGCTTATTTAACAATTTTGATCAAACGATTTGATTTTTACCTTTCTTTAATATACACTGGATTGGTTTGTTTCTTTCCCTGCCAAATTGTTTTTGTTTGTGTTCTTCAACTTTTGCGGTATCACCAAAGGGCTTCAGCTGATATACATGTAAATGAGTAAAAATACCAAGATAGTACATTTTCCCTTTGATTTACATAATGTTTTCATTATAATGAACATTATATTGGCGTTGTATGGAGCGAAAAAAATAAAAAAAATAAAATTAGCCGCCACATTGGCCGTTTTTAAAATCTTTAAAATCTTTAAAATCCACGTTTTCCAGATAAAAGTGTGCTTTACATTTGTAATAATTGATTAAATTTAACAAAAACCTGTTTCACTTGATCATCAAGAGATGTTAACGTGCAATAAACCTCAGAAGAGCTAGGCATATATTCATAAATAACTTGAGTGAAGTACTTTACTCGAAAAAGTACTTAGGGTCGGATAATGTAAATTACGGAAAACAACATGTAGTTAACTGTTCATATTTTACATTTTGTTTTATTACATTTACAAAGTCTAAGATCGGTTACATTTTAGGTTGGTGATTATGTGAACTGTACAGTAGGCCTGATAGATCTATATGTTTTCATTGTCGTGTCAAAAAATACCACAAGCAGCCAGGCTTTCTTGGAATGGTCTAGTTTTTGAAGATATCTGTGATCAAGTGAAACTTAACGAAACTACCCATTTCAGTTATAAAGGCGCTGCATGCGCTTTCAACAATATTTGTCTATTTTTTCTCACACTTTTACGCCTCGTTATCAGGTTCGCTATTTTACTAATGTTCAAATGAAGTAATCTATTAAATATTCACGCAATTTTCTTAAACATCAAACTCAAACAAGAGACTTGGAAGAGTAGTATACCAAGTAAGGGTTATACAAAAATGATCAATATGTCATAAGATATTGCACGAAAAGCAAGCAGCAAATCAGAACGTAGCAGCTGCATTATTAAAGATTTAATTTTGTGTGCTTAGCATGCCACGTAGGTGACCGTGACCTACACGTTTATCACACCGCAAATATTTCCAAACATTGGATCTGTCTTTCAGCAACACTCTTGCATTATTAGGTCCAATTCCTTCTGTCCCCATTCAGGTGGGGGCATGGCTTACAACAAAAAAGGTGAAAAATACTCTAAATCAAATTTGGTTTCGACTTATCCTTTTTATGTAAAACCAGGCTTTTTATATTTATTTATCTGTATTTACCTTATCGAGCCACGTTCCTCCTCCCCAAGGTATCCATACCTTCAACTTTTCGAATGAAATCGAGTCCTTGTTGTTCAACAATTTGTCTCATCTTAATTTTGTTTAACTCCCTACATCTTAAAGATAAAAAAACTTTTGTTTTAATTTACCACCTTTTTCCTTCTTGGACCCAAGTCGTTTGACTCCTAGGGCACCACAACATCTGTTTATAATACAAAATTGAGTCCCTTTTAACACACTCTGAATTTATATAAAGTTGAATCTCTTTTGTCCTAGGATGATCTGCAAATAATTTGTGTCAAATCCATCTATTCATACAAAAAAGAAAAAAAACTGTAAGAAATTTGTCCCTGTGTGCACCCTAATGTAAATTGCCCCCACCCCCTGCCCCGAGGGGGGCATAACCTCCGTTTATAAAACATTGAATCCCGATTGCCCAAAGATGTTCTAGACTATTCTTAGTTAAATCCCTCTTTTCTTACAGATGAAAATACATTTTAAAGATTTCCCTTACTTTCTTTTTTTGACCCGACCCTCTGCCCCCAAGAGGTGGCCGCAACCTTTATTTATACAAAATCGTGTCCCCTTTGCTCTAGGATGCTCTCCATTAAATTTTGTTTCTAATCCCTCCAACAATACAGAAGGAGAGGATTTTGAAATATTTATTCATATATGCTCCATAATTGGCCTCACCTCTCTGCCCCCTAGGGAATCCACACCTTTCCATTTATACAAAAATGAGTGTCCATTGCTGAAGCATGTTCTACACCAAATTTAGTTAAAATCATACAACAGTAGAAGGGTTTAAAATACTGATCCCTATGCTGTCCCTAATGGCCCTAATGGTAACCAACATGTTTAGGTGGTTTTTTTTAAATTTTAGACAAACCTTTAATTTATCTGGTTGTGAGCAGAGGAAACAAATTTGAATTATCTGCCGATTGGCTGTCGCTTAAAGAGTAGATGGGTGAAACAAATGTAAATCTTAGATGGACTATCATGGTTCCTGAAGCTCTCTGTAACGAAACCCGACTGGAATTGCCAATACTCTTCTTTACACAACACACTGAACCTGCAATATGTACAATTAATTTCCATTATGCTACATATTAATATCACTATTACTCACTTTTCCGAAACAACATTTTATTTCACTATTATTCTATCTCTGACAAATGACATGACGGAAAATACAGGTCAAAGTATTACTTATTTCAAAAGAAAACTATACACATTTACAGTTTTTGTACATGTAGTTAGGGCTTTAAGTGGACAACGAAATGTCTCCGTTGGTTGATGGATATCTCCAATGTGAAATTGTGTCGAAAATGGTATCCATATTTTAACAATTTTGGTACTGTACTACGAACTTGGGCTTCCATACATTTTTTGTTATTTAAGAAGTCATTTGAAGGACATTGTCAACAAAATGATTCAGTGTGACCTGTTTCAAGTGGGTCTGGTCCACCTAGATCAAACTCTCAAGTAGAACGTATACTAAAATACCAGTGATAAGGATTACAAACTTGGAGTCAGTCCAACGTCGGATTCTGCTCCCTCCGATACCTCGGAACTGTCATCGTGTTCTAATTGTCAAATTTTAATAACAGCAAGAGAAATCAGAATACTAATTGACGATAATTTAAGGTGTATGATGGCAAATGTGCTCCTTCGTTACGAAAGAGTTATAAAATAAAACTGTGTCTGTATCGTTTGATGAGTTAAGTAATAACACATCTGTAATTTATGTCTTAACACGCAATTAGGACACTGAGATCATTTTCAGTTATTACGAAACTAATGATTTTAATGACAAAATCAATTTACAACTCAATTGTATGTTACATTTCCATCACTTGCAGGATGTATGTATGAAGTAGCGTTAACAAATTAACACAAACTATGACACGTTTTAATATCAGTTTATTCAATGTCAAAGTGGTCAAACATGTTTAAAACCTTTCAACGACTTCGTCTAAATCATCAAAATGCAGGATGATCATTTATGACAAGTAACATGCTGGGATGAATGCTAACAAGTCTGTTCAAATGAATGACATTCGCCCATATTCAAGGTTATAGGGGGTCAGTATGTTCAAAATATTTAAACAACAACTTCTTCTAAATAACCAAGAGGCCTAGGATGATGATATTTGACCAGTAGCATGCTGGAATAAAGGACTGCAACATTTGTTACTAATTAATTACCTTGACCTATATTCAAAGTCGCATAGGTCGATTGGCTAAAAAAATCAACAACTTATTCTGAATAACCAAAAAGGCCAGGGTGAGTATATGTTTGGCCTGTAATATGCTGGGATGAAGGACTAACAAGTATGTTCAAATGAATGACATTCGCCAATTTTTAAGGTCATAGGGGGGTCAAATATGATGAAATCTTCAAATGACTTCTTCTGAATAACCTAAAGGACCAGGGTGATGGTATTTGGTTGGTAGCATGCTTGCATAAAGTGCTACCCAGTTTGTTCAAATAATTACTTTTATCTATATTCACGGTCACAGGGATCCAATATTTTAAACACAATTTCTTCTAAATAACCAAAATGCAAAGGGTGGTAATATGTTACAAATAGTATGCCCAGATGAAGAGTGTTCAACTGTGTTCATGTGAATGACCTTGACATAACTTCAAGGTCACATCTGGTCAATTGTGCATAGACATTTACAAAATATCTTCTCAATAAACAAAAGGTCTTGGGTGTTGATGTTTGGCAAGTTGCATTATTGGATGAAGGGTAATTAAGATTGTTCAACTTAATGTCCTTGTTGGTCACAGTGGTCATGTACGATTAAATATCTTAACAGTATTTTTAAAGACTTTGAGTCATGTTTCTCAGGTGAGCGATGCAGGTCAATTTGGCCTCTTGTTCATATACACGATACTGCTAACTGTGTAGAAAGGCATGTGTAAACAAAGAATAAAAAGGAAAGAGACGCGTGCAGGTCATGCCTCAAAACGCAATTGGTTCACGACTAGTGGTTTTGAGGACAACTGCTTGAAAAATTGGGTAAGCTAAGTTATAAGGGGGACATAATACGCGGTCATAAAATCTATAGGAATAGTTATTATGAAAAAGTTAAGGATTCTGGTATGTGGTATTGTGTTCTATTTGACTGCGTTCTCCTTTTTTAGCTTGGTGATTGCGGAAGACGGCCATGAAAAGATCCACGAAAATAACCCCACGGTATACCCTCGCTAATATTAAAACTGACATTGCAGAAAAAAACTTGTATCTCATAAATCAAAAGGTTTAAATTTAGATCTGTCCTTTGTCAAGTATTTGTGTACTTGATAGATAGGAGCGTACGTTCCGATACGGGGAATGACGAACTGGTTTCTACGTCCAAACGGGAAGTACATATTTGACCTATTTGATAATGCAAGAACACACGGTTGACGCATGTTATTGAAACAAATTTAAGCGTATAAGGTTTACCATACACAGCATGGAGAAAACCTAAAATTGAAAACACTACACCACAACGTCATCACTCAAAGTTAAACCATACCGGAATAAAACAGTGATTAAAATCATGAAGAGTTTTTATAACATCGATAAGAAGCAATAACTTGCGTTGTCGGAGCACATCTACAACGTTATCTAGCTTTAAAATCGTCACTCTTTTGATTCGGAACCTAGCACATCAGGCATATCTGAATGTATCAACCCTACCGGAAATCATTAAATACAGGTCAGGCACGTGCGTTTATGTGTTGAATGCTGGTACAGTGTACAAGGGATATCACATGACCAGCGTATTTTCGTGTCTTCACATGATAGTAATATGTTTGGGCATTTAAAGGCCCCGCATCGATGGACACTCATATCGGTAAAACCACGACTGATTCGACAAAGTAGCAGTTTTTGTTCATTGATTAGTATAGGAGAGTGTGTTCTTGGATATGAATAGGTATCATAATTTGAGATAAAAGATTTACAAGTAAACATAGTATTTTTTGTGATTTTGTTAACAGTGACGGAACCTGGTAATTCGTTTAAATACGCACACTCTGGTGACAGGAAACAGCAAAAGAAAAATCCCTGAATTTACGTAATGCAGGATCTTGCATATGTATCTTTGTCCTCTCCTGGTTGTTTATTAATTAGTCCTATCAGGGCAAATTTAGATGTTTATGAAATTTTACCGTACCGTCAATACGCAAGGACCAGAACAGGAGACGAAAAGACACGAAACAAAACGGAATGCATCATGTTCATCTTAATCAGTCATGTCAACGCTATCTTTTCCACGTCAAACATATTTAGAATGTCCGGTGGGTACAAGCGTGTGTGCTATTTTCTGTATGTAACGAATGTGCGTGCATATGCGAGGGGTCTGGTTTTTATCATGACGTACATTAGATATGTATATGATGTTCAGACTAACATATGTGTAGATAAAGTGAAAACATACGATGTACCGGTTGAAGATGAACCAACTACTGAAAGAAGATATTATATTTTAAAATTAACTTAAAGCTTACCATAGACCATGCTCCTAATTTTCTCAAACGTTATTCATTATGTCTGATTCGTTGACTGTATCCTGGTTTTCAAAATGTGCTTCCAGTGTTCCCGCCTTTTTATACCTGGACGGGGAGGGGGGCAGCTTCGTTGGTGCTTTCAGATGTTTTACAGTTAGCTTCGTCCTTCCAATTTAGGATGTTTCAAATCATTATAAGATGAATAACATATTAAATCAAAGATATTTACCTCAGTATCATATCTAGTCTGACTAAATGATTGATTAGTGACGTCATATGGCGCTATGCCAGTGTCTAGACAATTTTCAGCACATCTGCATAAGTTCATAGAGTGTTTGTTTGCTGCTGGTTTGGGTTTAGGGTTTGTTATCGCTAGTAATTCCCCCCAACCACCACCACCAGTGGCCAATCTCTCTCACTGGTAATCTTAGGGTTTATGACAGTTTAAATTCGTCGGTCCTTTGTCCGTCCGTCTGTTTATCCATTTAATGAATGATTGCTTTAATGATTATATTTGTCGTTCAATCGGCAATTAATGTAATTGATATATTCAACTTTTCATTCGCTATTTCATATGTTCATGTATTTATCAATTAATTTAAACGTCTGTTAATAAAAACCCGATTGTTTTCATGTTGTGAAACACTTGTAATCTGTACTCTCTTTACACTATACACTGGCACACGTTCCCAGTATGTGATACTGACCGATTTATTACGGAAACTGTCATTTCTCGGTATCACGCCAGACAAAATAGATAAACTGGGTCCTCACCACCCTTACAACGTGTTTTATTTACCATAGCGTCCGTCGATATCACAATTTATTGCATACTAGACCGATATATCCGCATTTTCGGCGGTGCTGGAAAACGGGTCTGGATCGCTTACACGCGCAGACTTGCGGGGGGAATTATAGTGACCTTTCAAGGTAACGCTATTGTTCGTGACGTCAATTTATGACGTTTTGGGGTCATTCAGGGTCATTGACGTCACTAACAATTGCCATCCGGGCTTCATATGCAAATGAAAAATGTGCGGACAGTTTACAACTTTACTAGAAGAGCAGCTGTTTTTACGGGTTTTAGATAATAAACAAGAAAGATAATCCATCCCTCGGGTCTCCTGCTCAATATTGTATCCCTTGGGTTTGAATAATCTTATCCTTACCTCACATCATGGGTGGATTATATTAATCTCGATGACATCACCAACGGAAATTACCGGGAAAGTCTGCTCTGCGGCCAACACCCGTACGTAATACAAACATAGATTGGTTCTCGGGCGGTATTTAAAAACTGCACACTGTTACGTTTTACAATTACGTAGCTACTTATAGGTGATCATTTATACTACTACTGTTATATGAGTTGATTATTTTTAAGTTAACAGTTTTCACTTCACTATTAATTGTTTTTTTCTTATCAACTCCAGCAGCATTGGGAAAGGTTCCCGTATTGGATTGGGGTATCCAAGGATATATATATGTCTAATACGCATGCGTTAACCCCCCACAGGATTTCCCACAGCAGTCCAAAGGTTTTTAATACGTTTATTAGGCCCATACCCAAGTTCGTCCGCTGGAAATATCCAGAGACGTGTATTTATATGCATTGTACACCTTTCTAGACGAACGTGTACACATACAGTGAAGTGGGTGCTACGAGCTTTGTAACAAACGCTGTGAATTGGAAGTAGACGTCCAGTGGGGAAACCGGAAGTGTGTCCTTGAAGCAAAGATAATTGTGTTTCAACTCATACATGAACATCTTCATATAGTGAAAACAATACCCAAGGTTTATTAATTGTTTATTTAGATAAAAACTAATATACATTCTGAGTGAACAAAATCTATCACATAAATTTTGATACTAGCAGGCATGAAAGGTCGTTTAGAGATTATCATACTATGACGTCACAAGCAAGTCACACTCCGTCGGTTTTCATCGGTTATTTCCGGAAGGATGAAAAATAACCGGAAAATCTTGGAACTGATAGCCATTGCATTGATCTTTTTGTCGGTGCTTCATTACTTTTTAATTTCAGCTTTTGCCACAGACACAAAAAGTAAAAACGCAGATGTTTTCTGAAGATCCTTTTTGTCATCAACCAGGTTCTGTTAATATTTCTACCGGGAGATATTTTCAAAAACAGCCGCATTAAACCAATAGGTCAACGTGTACATTTATTTTTCATCGTCTAAAATTTCATCAGCTTTTGATTTCCATT
>JAUMHH010216702.1:0-12411 GCA_032359455.1 Chlamys rubida | reverse complement strand
CCCAAATTTAGTCGCCTCTTACGATCATGCAATTGGGGGCAGCAGGTACAATTCTTACGCCCTACCTGCAGGGGATACGAGAGTAATACTTCTAGTATTGATTTGAAACCCTTGAATAGAACACAATGGCTATGTATTGTATTAATAAAGAGTATTCCCTAAAATCTGTAGGGATCAGGTAAAGGTTAGCGAATTAACTATTACTTGTACATGTACACTCAATATAACCTTTGTCACCAGTAGAAAATGACATTTCAACTTTATCACGAACGATTAAACTTTATATATTATATGCTATTCTCGGTCAAGTTTTTATGAAATAGCTGATCGTGAAAAGCTTACTTTATTAGCGTCTAGCTCTTCACCGTTGTCCTGTTTTTGTTATTGTTGTCGTTTTTATTTTTGTTGCTTCTATTCGAAATTATACATCACACATACTTTAGAGTTTTTCATTGGACCTACGGGTCTGTTGTAATAAACAAACGAAATTTAGGTAGTTACGTTTCTTTTGATGAAGTATTTTAGAAGGAAATGGTCACATTTGTGATATATTTCAGAATGAGGTGATCATTATTGTTATACTGTACATCGAAGCCTGCCGAAGAGTATTAAATATGCAGTTTCTTTGTATTTAAACTTTTGAGGATATCGAGACACAAGTTGTTTTCGAAATTCTAATAAAAACATTACGACTGTTAGATATTGTCAGGAAGTATTATAAAATACTGTGAAAACATCTCGTCGTCCTTTCCTTAGTGTCGTTATAGAGGCACGGTAGCCTAGTTGTAGGACGCCGGGCTCATGACCGAACGGTTGTGGGTTCGAGTAACATCACAGCACTGTGTTGTATCCTTGAACAAGATACTTTGCTCCGCTTGTTCCAGTCTATACTCAGCTGTAAATGAGTACATTGTTGGGCAGTGCTAGAATTGTTGAATTATAGCTGTGAGCGCAGAAATTGAAGCACCGGCTGTATGCTTCCCAGGGAGTTGAGAAAGAATATTGGCTGGTTGCAAAGGCCCTTTAACCACGGATAATAATTTGTGAACCGCTTTGAGACGCCCTACGAACTAGGTTGTGATAAAGCGGTATATAAGAACCTTGACTCATTATTATAAGTAGTAGAAGTATATATTCAGCTTCACAAGAACAATTTGTCGTTACCGTTTGGTATAACAAGCCCCAAGTGGAAGAGCACTACGATATTGATATAATTATTCAGCAACAGAACGACCAACAAGGAAAGCATTCACGCTAGATCAGGTTTTTAAGCGAAATGATTCCCGTTTTGATTGTCAATACGACTGATAGAGTCCATCGTTTATCAGTGTCGATTATATATAACTCTATCTTCCGGTGTATATTCTGGGTCAGAAACGAGAGTGTGCTGCGGTTCTGAGACCAAATTGTATCTCCCGACGGTAGAACTTTCGACATACGTTCGTAGAATCACGACATATTGGTAGACGCTTTTTCCCACTTTGTTCCCGATGACTCGGTAAGTAATGATAAAACAGATTTGATTAGATACCTTAGAAGTTAACCTAGAACGTGTGAACATTATTTAATTACCCGACGTATACTAAAGGTTAAAGTGGTTTCTAAATCTGCACAGCTAGTTTGTAAATGTCTATGAGATGATGACCAGATGCTAACTGTAGTTTGGCAGTATATAATCACCCAATGACCTAATTGATAAGTTTATGACGTTGTGTATCACAACGAAAACCGACGTCACTTTCATAACGTCAGTTGATTTGGTACTTGTGTAACATACAAATATTTAATACTTTTTAAGTGTAGGTTTAAACATTTAGATTTCTAATGCTACATGTCAGTGATTATGTATGTGCTTCTTTGCTCGTTTACCTTGTCTTACTCGTTATATTGCCTCTGTGATGTTTGTTTGTCATTTAACTAGCCTTTGTTATTACCTGCATGCGATTGTTATTATACTTCATATTTGTCACAAAAATAGCACTACAGTGCTAATGTTTTCTTGTTTTTTTTTATATATATGCGACGTCCAATCATTTTATTTTGTTACTTATACTTAGCATTTTGTAATAAAACATTTTTTAATATATATAGGCATTAGAGATTTCGAAAGTGTACTTATACCATATGTAATCCTGTAGGAAATCGAAAACAAAAATCCGTATCATAGAGCCCCGACCTCAAATTCTTTGCCTCTCACAAAATGCGAATCTCCGCAAAATTTTAAGTTGGTACATGGTAATTGTTCCCTTAATATTGAAAGGTAAGTTTTTTGCTTAGGTAGATGTTTTTCTATGTTCAGCTAACTGCATCGATTTTTAACTTATTGACACAATGCTTCCTTGTTTTGTCTTTCTAGTCCTTATCCGTCCACTGGCATTGTTTACGTTGGTGTTACCGAATCTGAAATAGAACCTGCTATTCTAGTTGTATTTTTCTCGACATGATTACATATTAATGCGATGAGACCGTTAGTACAAGGTGTGCGATTAAAAATATATTTTACGTTTGGAACGTTGTTCCCAGATAACATCTGGTCATATATAAAAGATGCACTTCCTGTGTATGATATCACGTGTTATACTTATTCCGTGTCACACGCAAGTCTCGCGAGAAACGGATAGCAACGTTAGCGTTAATCACCCTCTACATACAGTAATATACACTTACATTACATGTTTTACATCTAATCATCAAATCTACCGAAGACAATGGTTTGTACAAGGCAACGTACAAACTACTACGTCATTTTACTGTCTTTATAACATTATTTAATTACCCAAACGTTGCCTCGTGTATTGTTAGGATAACTGATATTTTGTTGTCTGAGAAATTCTCTCTCACCTTATGTCATATCGTAGTTTGCAATAGTTTACCTTAATGTACATCTCAATATTTTACTATACCACTATAGTCAATATCTGAATTATCATTTCTTGTGCTATCCCTTATATATGTGTAAACAGGCTTTTGTGTTTAAAGCACAACGAAGTCAAAAATAATCCAAGAATACTCTTTGTAATAGCTAGTTAAACCTATGGCAGTCATTGATATTATTGTGTGGTTTCTTTGGAACGTCGTAATGTCAAGTGAAACAAATATGTACCGCAACGTCAACACACAAGGGCAAAATGTACCATAAAAGACGAAAATAAAAATCTAGAATACAGCAACGTCACAATATACCACGGCGTCAACACACAAGGGTCAAATGTACCACAAAGCACAAAAATCTCTGGTATACAGCAACGTCACAATATACCACAGCGTCAACACACAAGGGCCAAATATACCACAAAGGACAAAAACAAACTCTGGTATACAACAACGTCACAATATACCACAGCGTCAACACACAAGGGTCAAATGTACCACAAAGCACAAAAAAAACTCTGGTATACAGCAACGTCACAATATACCACAGCGTCAACACACAAGGGCCAAATGTACCACAAAGCACAAAAAACTCTGGTAAACAGCAACGTCACAATATACCACAGCGTCAACACACCAGGGTTTAATGTACTACAAAGCACACAAATATCTGGTATAAAGCAACGTCACAAAGACATCAAACAAATATACCACAACACCAACACATTATGACAAAATAATTCCAAAACGTCTACACATAGTAAAAGATAGTCAGACCACAGACAATACGTAACGTCCACATACAATGATAAAACATGTAACAGCGTAAACGCATACCAACAGAAAGTAATAGAAATCGATACGAAGCATCAAATACTCATGACTACCATCTGTACTTTTTAAATGTCGAAGGTTTGAACTATATATAATATCCAGAGGTTATATATTATAATTTCACGTAAAATAAAGGCCACTGTTATTTGTACGTAGAACTTATTAAATTTATTACACCATATATGTATTTATTATCAAAATTTCACCATGATAATGTTTCCCTCAAGAAAAATAGCGATAAAAACGACACAAGGTTTACTTTTATTAATGCCAACCGGCTTTTATTTATCATATAAATATCGTATCAAATTTAACTATTTCTTAAAGGCCATGCAAATAAAGACTACATACATGTATATAAGTGGGCAGCGGTACCTTGTAGTTTTGTTTTAGCCAATCATAACTAATGGCCATTTGTTTTTAGATACTTATATATATGGGCCAGAAGAAAGTAAATAACGTTCCTATACTTGTCAATTTGTTATATGATTTTCTTTTTGGTAATTTAAAACAAAACACGACATTTACCGAAGTGTCACCAAAACCATAATTGGAACTCATAATCGATAAAACAAGGACACAATATAAACAAAGGAAGGATTTACATGGTGAACCATATAAACGTACATGGAAGATAAGACCAGGTGTTCCGGAAGTGTAGCCGTCTTCTGTTTCATCGACACCACCCGCCATTTGTATCCAGGTCAAAACCAAGTAATGCCATGTCCTCATATCGAGTAATAACAGTTAAAACTACTAGGCACACTAAAATGGCGAAATATCACAAGGTTACCGAAAACGTGCATTTAATCAAAGGCTTGTCATCCGGAACATATCGTTGTGTCTCCGGCTTTAAGGACTTTCATAATTTTGTTTTCCGTTTATTTTGGTTTATCTTCGGTATCAGTTTTTTTATCCTTTTCATATGGTTGAAATGGTGCTCTAGTTGAATATTAAATGAAGTTAAAGCTCCAACAACCAACCTTGTACAGTGACACATTTGTTATTTCAAATTCACAAGAAAAATGGTAATGAAGGGTTTGTAGAACATTAACTGTATTTGGGAAACTAAATTCAAGTAAATAAAATTGGTGATGAAGCATTTGTCAAAACAAAAATAAAACAAAACAATATCATACCTTCAACGTACAAAACTAAAATGTTGGCAAGACAGGGAAACATAATATACATGTTTCCAAAGATTCACTTTTCTAATATGAAAACACTATATCAAAGTGTTTGTATGTAATTGCCCATGTATTGTGTTCCACAGAACAATACTGGGATTCCTTTAATGTTTTTATGTTTTGTCACGTTAATGATAACAGAAATCCTACTGAAGACTGCTGGAATCCATAACTAATGGTGAAACGTCGTTCTGTTGTCAGTCATTAATCATTTAAACACCACGTTGTGTCACCAGTCACACCATTGCAGGCCACTTCACAGCTATAGCGTTGATGCAATTCACCAGATTAATTTGCCGCTCGTAATCACGGCCACCAGTTAGCAACTTTTTGCTTGTCTTTTGCAGCTATGATTGAATGACTTGTAGTTTTTAAATTTAATCTAATTTATCTGTCCGACAATGATGCATAAATGAAGTTGCTGTGACAAGTTGTCTGCGGGGTAAATACATTACTAATTCTAAGTCGGAAAATGTTGACTTAACCAAAACTGTAACCTTTGACCTCAAATTAACGTTTCGTTTTCAATGGGCTTACAGTCTTACATATAACTCCATAGGTAGATATTTAAACGAATAAACGGAAAACAAATGTTAGTACAAGACTTGCACATGTCTATTATTTCTATGAAAACATTTAGGACAATGTTAGGAATTTTACAAGCAAGATATGAAGAAAATAATTTGTTGATCATATCCAGCATCCAACGGAGGCATTAAGATGCACTGTAGATGCAGAATCTATAAGCTAAGGGAAGTGGGTGTGGCACTAGCATTATCTTAAATAGTTAAACATAACAAGAACTACAACAGATGAGGGTACTGATAAAGAAACCTGACCAAGATATCAAGGTAATATTCAGCATCCGAAGCAAGCAACCAAGTAGAATACCAATGAATCATTATAATCCATGTCTAGTTGATCCTGCACTCACTTTTGAGAAACAGAGAACAAAGTCGCTGGATCGTACATTGTACAAACTAGGACCAACACAGCCATTGAGACTTGAATTGAGATGTACTACCTAGGATGTATCTATGGTGTAAGTTTGATAGGTTTCCTTTTGACAAAAATATTATTCATCTATTCAAATTATCTATAAGGAAATATATTTACAGGTGTTTTTGTGCCGAACGATGTTTTGGAATTTATTCGAATGCTACAACGATGTATTGTAAGTGTTGCATCTAGTATAAAATGCCTGCATCCTTCACATAACGTACGCTGATAGTAAGAGGTTACTAACATAGAGGGACACACAAGCATGATATGTCGCAACAGGAATGTCTAAAGGCCTTTCTAAATACCTAAACGTTGGTACTAAGGGGGCGTTTTTTCTTACCACCATCGTAAAGTGGAGAGATATAGCGACACGTAGAGATGCTGGTAGAATTTTAGGTTCTATTTTTTATTATTCACCATTTCAGATATAACAAGAACAACATGGTCTAACACAACACATCCATTATCACGTGATGAATATAACAATGCCATTAAAAAATCTGTTTCTTCCCTCTGTCATCGTTATTAAATTCGATATCCATTTTTCATGAGGATGCAAATTTATTTCTAATATCCTGTTTCCGTGAAAATAATAATTTTGAAGTTATGGATCCGCGCTAATGCCTTTTTGATTAGTTTACCTTTCAAAGTATAAGAAACTGACAGCAAAACTGGTCCCTAGCCTATTCGTTCATTATGATACTATTTAATACTTTATAAGGAACGGCGTGGTCTTGGTGTTAACTTAAATCCATTGTGTAACATTCATGCGCTTCGAAATTAACTTAAGGTGTGAGCATCGTATGGCTTCTGTTCATAGAATGTTCTCAACGAATCTACGCTACGAGTTATCCACAGTACTTTCTCAATGAATTCATAGTTCATAGTCCGTGAATTCACAGTAATTACCCCAAAAATCCAAGGTACATTTTTTGTACGTTCTCCGTGAATCCAATTTTCTCCATAACACACAGTGTGTTCTTCATTAATACTCAGAGAACGTTCTTCGTGTAATACCTGGCCCAAAGCATATATTCCGTTAATCCACAATACGTTCTTCATTAATCCACAGCAGTACTCCAGGAACCCACAGCTCTGTTCGTTCTTTTCCTTAAACCAACAGTGCATTCTCCTTTAATCCACAGCAGTGTCTCCACTTAAATGTACAATGTCCGCTAATCCAAATTATGTTCTCCATACAGTCGCAATTGTATGTGTGTACCTCACCTCTGCGTGCGTTACATGTGGAATAGTGTAACGTTTGTGTTGTTCATGTAATATTCAATAGATTATATAGGTATATCACAACGTGTGATACATCAATATGATACAGAGAGAAGTGTGGAAACTCTTATTGGTATCAATCATTATAACTATATACTGACAACTTCGTCATAAACTACAGGTATGGAGGGGGATAAAGAAAAGGAAGGGAGGTTACTGTACACCGGGAAACGTTCGCCTCACGCTGGTAAAATGTGTGTTCGCCCAGTATTAATGTCGCCCTTCACATTTGATTGCAATGTTTATTAAGTAGTTCACTACTGTTCTCTGTTATAATAAATCTACCTCCATTAGCGAGGGCGAAAAAGGCGAAAGGTACACTGCGGCGAACATTTCCTGGTATACAGTATACATTGTAGACATAAGTGCCTCAGACGAGAATTTCTCTGTTAACAAGATGATTTGATATAATTAGTGGTATTTCTTTATTGTTTTTTGCCGACCTTCCACAACATCCCTCGTTATAATATGCATGCCATTCAAACGTGGCATACAATACCGAAAGCCGCAAACAAAAGAGCATTGTTGGTTTAATTGGTGAACAACATGTATTCGATTCTTTAAAATAGAATGGACAAGGAACATTGCTTGTAAAGACATGTTCCCACGTACCAAATGTACATCGTAGAGCTAACGACGTTTGTTGCAAAACGTCTCCGACGGGAAGGTAACAAACCCGCGTATATCTTAATGACGGTGGTATTGATTGCCCGTCCCTTATGTTATAAAAAGTATGTACTTGTGGTACTGTATAGATATAATCGCGTTATATTACTGCCAAGAGTATAAAACTGGTGCAGTCAATTGATAGATAGCCACGCGCCTTAGGGAACCTGTAGCTGGAAACTAAATCCGATTTTCTTCTCTGTGAGGTTCATTTAACAGTACCACCATTTAAAGACTCTCCCCACAGACATGTTTACGTAATTATATAGCGGTACTTTTACTTTAGTTCGGTATATCAGGATACCCAGATGTTTTCATCGAGATGTCATTTTCTGATGTCCGGATGTTTTTGGACATTTCTCGGTATTGTATTAAATACATGAAAAATGTATATTCAAATGTGAAATTCTAGGTATTTTTGAGAAAAAAAACCATTTCCTTACAACAAATGTCCTTCAGAACACATTTTCCATCATCCTTTTTGTTTTCCTATTACTGAATCAAGAACAAAAATGCATGCAGTGTGGATCAACGCGAGACAATTCTTCTGAAATCTTATCTCCTTAAAGTAAATAAAAAAGGGTTACATCAAAAGCCCTTCGGTGTAATGCTCCCAGACATATATGATTCACTGTTGGTTTCTGCAAAACTTGGCAGTAAACGGTACTGTTTTGCGATAAAAGAAAGGCTATCTTATGTAGTAATTTTCCAAATTCATTTGCTTTTAAACGTTGCGATCCACTGTACTGTTAAATCAACAGTTAATTGTTTTGTATATAATCAGACCCTATTGTGATCTTATTGTTTCATGATACGTTCCCAGCTTTGAGCTAATTGTAATTCGACTTTAAAAGGGAACTGTGTTGACTTCTTTAACTTAACATACCAAACTATGTTAAAAAAATATCAAAGGTGTTTTGGTGTATCAAAACAAGAAATATATTATTAATTTTCCAAGAAATTAGATGCTGCTGAAAAATGTCAAAAATGTATAACCATTTCCTATATAAGATAGCAAAACATGTTAAGGTGTAATAGTGTTTTACCAATTAATTGCCGTGATTATTAATTTTATATATTAAAAAACTCACTACAGCAAATACGAAGTATATATGTGAAAAATTGTATGTCACATGTGATGATTTAAGTTTTGTCGATTTTGTATTGACCAATCAGAACGGTGTTTTCTACTATCTGCATTTTCTGCGCACAGCAGATGAAGCGCAGTTGACATTAGTGGCTTGTTATAACATTTTAGTGCATATACAATGTGCTAAGGCATTAATAGAACTACATTATTGCAAATTTGTTTTGCAAGTAAAATGTACTAGATACCTTATTCTCGCACCTCAGACAGAGATATCCCACGTCATACCCATGCTAAATCTTTCTATCTCGTCCGATCTGTCTTGTACCTTTTCGTGACATTTCGCGGAATTTTGACACTGCGATGTATTCATCCGCGCGTTAACTGCTTGAAATTGACAATCTGTATTATAAATGTTCTGCTTTGTCGTTATATGTATAGTTTTGATGTTGTTGGACATTTGATGTTGTAGATAAAATATAATCTACACTGTGAAATACGTTGTCATCCATGTAAGGACGGACTACATTTTTATGAAGAAGCATTCAAATGATCATTTGAAGCCCCAGACGGGAAACTTATAGTTTTTAGCAAAATTGAATAGTTTTTTTCAAACTAAAAGGTGCGAGAAAAAAAATCAATTACCTGTAACTGAGCAAGATCGGGTTATCTCGGTCTCAGGCTAAGATTCTGTAACATCCAAACCTCGGCTTACGCCTCGGTCGGGATTATTTTACAGAATCTTAACCCTCGACTGAGATAACCCGATCTCACTGAGTTACAGGTAATAGATTTTATTATTCCGAATACCATGACGTCCATAATAGATGTCGATTACTAACAGCCTCGTTTACAAGGGGTTTCCAAATATGCAGGTTAATGAAGAATATGGACAAGTGTGATGGTCGCCATTGGGATCTCGTAGATAAATATGCCACCTTGTGTGTGATATGATGGTCGATGTTTTTGATAATGCTCATTAGACTGCCTTGTGGTTCTGTTGTCACTACCCGAGTTCTCGATTTGAGGACATGGCATTACTTTCATTCGACTTAGATCTACAACAGCACGTGTCATCGATGACGTGGAAGATGCTAACCACTCCGGAACAACTGGTCTTCCGTGTATTTTTTCAAGGGTCTCCATGCAACTATTTACTTTGTTTATATTCTGCCGTATTTTTATCGATGTTGAGTTCGAAAAATTGGGTTTCCGTTTTTTACGCTACTTAAAGCGAGAGATCGTCACCTTGCTACCGTAACATTGAATGCGAAACCGGTAGGACAGTCGAATATACATTTAAATTCAAAGTACAAGTACAGTGTATGTGGTGTCGCTCATTTATGTTACATTGTCTATCTGCTGGTAGTTAAGAAAACTACTGTCTTAAATGTACTTACAACCACATAGGGAAATGTTTCTTACACTTGTAAAGGTTACCATCGTGCTGTCAAATGTCAAAACAATCTATCAGGACGAAACTGCATAAATGTATTAACTGTACAGTTTAATGACAAAAAGCCATATCGTAGAGTCGAGACAAAGTCATTTTGAGTTTGAGAAGAAAATATAGTGTGTGTAGAATATTTGTGAGGACTGTCTTTATAAGGCCTGCTTCGATGATAATTACGACTAAGCAAGGTATCTATTAATGGATTCATTTCCATCAAATAAAAAACAGTTCATCGATACCAACCCAGTGTGTCTCTTGTTAATGTTAAAGTAAGTAATATTACACCAATATGTTCCTATGCACTCGTTTTCATACGACCTCAGATGTTGCTAGGATATTTAGACCGCACTAAACAACAAAAAGTAAATAAATAAGTCAATAAAATAAATAAATAAAATAAACACACGTCAAGCTCAAGCAAAAACAAAAACATAATAAAACAAATAAACCAAAATGACTCGCATTGCGCCCCATTTTACATCATGTTCCTACTCTAATTCCATCTTTGCGTATTGCAGAGTTATCTTCTCTTGAGAACAGGTATTGATTGTTACGTCATTTGTTTGTGAGAGTAACGTCATCAATTTTTGAGAAAACGACGTCATTTTCTCATACAAACCAATGACGTAACAATCAATACCTGCTCTCAAGAGAAGATAACTCTGCAATACGCAAAGACGGAATAGGTCGAGGTCTGTAACACTTTTCTATTCATAGAACGAGGTCTGTAACATATTTACATGACGTCGCTCCTCCAATCAGGGCTGGAAATTAGCACCAGTTATATAATAAAATATAATAATATTAATAACATCAAGTTCTAATGGTGTTTCAGTGAGATAGCACTATAAAGTCGGCATCAGATCTGCGCTATTACAAGGAGGCAACTATACCAACATACATGTACCCTGTTTCCAGCACACATACACACTTGCACGCTTACACAACACACACACGTCCTTAAATGGCCTTAGCTGTTAATAAGACGTTAAACGAAATAAAACCAAACCAAACCAAAACCAAGGTCTAATGGTAACGGGACCGTTACAGAAGTCCCCAAACTACCCCGTAGTGTGCATTGCTATACAAATCAGACAAAGAGAGGGACCGGTGGCATTACCTTGGCGTGCACCCATAAATAGGTCAATCATTTATAGGTCACGGCAACAATATGCTAGATTTAATTCTGTTTCATAAAAGTTCCTCAAACAATGGACTTCTTTTCAGAAATGATTTATCAATGCTATTGTCATGCCGGTGAAAAGTTTCAAATAGACAGATTCAGTAATATTTTTTGGAAGAGTAAGGCACAGGGATCCTTAAAAACTGAAAGAAAACAAATAAGGCGGATATGCATACGGTATCGCCCTGTACACAGCGTTTAATTTGAAATTTTAATCTCAGGATCCGATTACTATGATTAAACCAAGATACTTCTCTGACGGGTTCGTCCTACCGGTTCTGGGACGTGTTTGTTTTGAAGTGTTTATTTATATCTTGTTTACAATCTAGTGACAGGTAGGAGCGTGCAATTAATTCAGGGAAACAAATGTGTTTCTGTCTGTAATAAGACCATAACACTTTGACATTAGATTCCCATTTAACAAAAAATAGGTAACATTTTCGCTAAATAAAAACAAAAAGTATAGGATGTCTCTTGTGCGCGGCTTGTAGGTGAAATGGACACGAGACGAAACGTGACAAATGCCTGCACGCGCTAAATAACAGCCTAATTTAAATAATTGGATTATCTCGGTCACCTCGCTGTATAGACATTAGGGTAGACATGAACGTACAAAAAATACATTTTTACGAGAATTTACTCGGAATTTTTTTTTTTTTGAAAAATCACTTAGGCCGGAGCTGGCGTCATAAATTATCTTTTTCCGGAATTTGTCTTACATTGTACTCATGTTATAAATTTCTTCATAAAATACCTACATATGTTAACATAAAATACCTACATATGTTAACATAAAATACCTACATATGTTAACATAAAATACCTACATATGTTAACATAAAAT
>JAUMHH010216691.1:0-12411 GCA_032359455.1 Chlamys rubida | reverse complement strand
TTTGTTCATGTTAAAAACAAAATTGACTCTCTGTATAAATATATCAGGTGACCGTTAAGGCCCATGGGCCTCTTGTTTGGAATACAAATACAGGCATTTATTCTGAATCAAACGTTATTCCAAACAGTATATCTTTCATCGTTATAAATTAGTGATCTATTTAACTTTTCAACCTATTGATATCGTTCTTTCTGTGGTTTGAAATTCTCCCTGTGGTACCTTCTTAGTGCGTGCATACTCTAACTTAACCTGTTAACAGAAATATCTGATTAGATTAATATATTATGATACTTGCTTGCGATGTATTGTGTAAATTCAAAGCAACACGAATTTGTTACGTATGAAGACGGACTCATACCTGGCAATGTAGTGTCGGTCGACAGCGTGGTAGTATACATGTTTACATACGTCTCACTGAAAGGCCCGGATATTGCCCTTTTTTGCTATTTTTATCACCGGTTTTTCCAATAGATGAAACTGACCACACTGGACGTTGGATTCAGGTTATGTCATTATCAACCACGTTAACGTTCGTTATGATAAACAAATATTTTCATTACTGACTCAATGTTTAGGTTGTCATTTGACTAAAGAGTCCCTTTGACATGCCACAGGTTTGACATTGACAGGTTGTTACAGACGAACTGATCAAAATACAGATAAACTAGCTTTTCAAACATAATAGAAAATATGGGTTATAAGGAGACAGGGGCGAGTATTCATGGCACATAAATGGTCAGGTCATAACCAAACTTTGTCTTCTACAAAGGGGACATTGAAGAGACGAGACATGATCTAACGCCCCAATTAACGACACCAGGGAACTGTTCCTTTCCTTACTATCTTCTCTGTTTCCAGCGGTGTCTCCACGGGCACCCGTCCTCATATAACCCTGATTTGTACTGTCTCCATCATATCTGTACACCGTCTTTATATATGCCTTCGCTGTAATGAGGCCGTCAAACCAACTTAATACATGTTAAAGTCGTGCTGATATGTTGTCATCATCACAAGCTTATTTGCTGTAATGTCTGGAGTTATTACACTTTTGACCACGCTGAGAATATGTCCAGCTGTTAAGCGGTTGCTTTTTTAAACGACTTCTGATAAATAACCAATATGTCTAGGGTGATGAGATTTGGCTCATAGCGTATTGGAATAAAGCGGTACAAAGTTTGTTCAAGTGAATTATGAAATAACTTGACCCACTGTTAATATCTAAGGATTGAATATTTTAAAATGTTTTAACAAATTTTAATTAATAAAATATCAAAAGTCGATTAAAAAAACCAAAATAGGTCCTTGGGTGATAATATTTGGCCAGTAGCATTATGGCATGAGGAGCTACCAGGTTTCTTCACATCAAAGACAATTTGACCCATTTTGAAGATCACAGTTGTCAAATATGTTAAAACATTTCAACAACTTCTTAAAATCAAAATGGCCAATGTTGATATTTGGCGAGTAAGAATGCTAAATGAATGACAACCAAGAGTGTTCAAACGTATGACATTGATCAACTTTCAAGGTGACTGGGGCTTATATTTAAAATATAGTTAAAAAATACGTTTACTAACTACGTTCATACAAGTACGTGACGCCATCCATGTATGTTTGTGTATTGAAGGCAGGGTATAAAGGTTTAAAGCCTTCGTATGTTAGCGCGGATATGGTAACACATTTTAGAGTGGAACCTCGCTTAAATACAATGCCTAAAGAACCCACCAAAGTATTCTGCTCGGTTACATGGTACTGACAACATATTTAACAGTTTTACGACGAATTCATTGAATGCTGAACGTCTAGCAGGAAGTAACAACTACCATTCAGCGGACAGTAACTACAATTTTAAGGACTGGGACTTAACCCATTGCCTTCACGTGGGCGAACGTTCAATATAAAGGCCAGAAAAATAAAGTATTGCCAAGCCAGGTGATAAGAAAGCATTTTTTAAACAATAATGCCCATTAGTTATACCCATTTTCGAATATTAATACTTCCTCGCTATTAGCATACCCCTGTCTTGTAATAAATACAACACAATATAATAGTCTGCGTTTGCAGAGACCTATAACTTGTCCGTCACATCTACTTGTCTCGCAGACATCGTGCATGATTACCGTCTTACTTGGGTTTACCTCGCCATTACAGTGACGTCTGTACATCCTCACGTCTAAAACTCCTTCACATAATGAACACGCTATAAAGAATTAACAAGAAATCTCCACACGAGTCGATAGGACTGGGGAGAATTCGACATCTGTTTGGATTCAAGTTGGTCATTTGATGACAATATGTTCATCTGCGATTGAGTTAGCTAGGGCTTCGCGTCCGCGAATCACAACTAATACATAGGATATTTAAACAGTTAATCATCACCTGCCTAAATGTGTTGGGACAAAACCAATTCCATCAATATTTTCATTACACAATTCAATAACCAAGAGCTGTAAGTAGTCTAGAGGAAGTATTGCTATTTTTCTTCTTACCGGGTGATGTGTTAGAAAAAATAATTATTGTAAAGTTGCAACTCGAATGTTTTGATAGAAAAAAATTCTTATAGTTTTTGTTACAAAATGACTTCTAACGATTCAGTTCTTTGCAAAAACAGTAAACAGTTTTCTCTCATGTCTTTTGTGAAATCAGGTAATTAAAAAGCTTTTCATGAATATATTATATTGGTTCAGATATGTCTGATGAAGACAAAGACATGGTTAAGTTTCAAGGATTTGAAGGTGAAACAAATTCATTGCCATAACAGTATAACAGTACATACAGTATTGGTCACATTTTCTTTCAACATAATCAACGCCTTCTCAAATCAACGTATAGCCTTAGTGTTAAACGTCCCCCCCCCCCTGATATATGACAGAATCGATCACTCAAGTAAATATGCACAGATTTGTTCTGCCCTGGTACGTGTAGAAGATAAGGAGAATTAAAAAAATCAAATAAAAACACCCAACTATTTACAATTTTCAAACAGCTTCGCATTTATACAAGTGCATCATGAACTATAGCACACCAATGTTCAATAATAACCATGAGTCTGAACTATCATAATTTTGTTTAACCTTCAGCATTGTATTTCAGTGAGGTAGCACTATAAGGTCGGCATCAAATCCGCGCTATCGCAAGGAGGCAATTACACCAACAAACCACCCCTTCAGCAAACATACACACATGCACGCATACACAAACATTATAAAACCAAAACCAAATCACAGAAATCGTCAAGCATATGTTTTGGTCTTTTAAATAATATTAAGGGATTTTTATACTATAGAGAGTATTATATAGTTGCCTTGATTGTTTGTCCATCAATTGGTTTGGCATCCAAAAGAGTTAACATTGTTAAGTTCGTGGGTAAAATGTTGGGTCGGTCGGGGTACCTGAAACATAATCTATATTTCTCTTTTGCCGAAAATACAACTAGGACGCATCAACAAAACTTTATAGTTTACATCATTAGATTTGTTCATTGAGAAGTGGACTTGAAACCATAGGATTGTTTCAATAACCCATATCAGAAAAGGTGATACATCAGTTTACTTGAGGGCTTTAAATTACCTTGTGAAGGCATGCTTAGGTGTATGGTGCTTTTGTTGGCAACCGTTCAAAGTAACTTCCATTTTTGTGAAAATACGTTTCCCATTACTGCTCTTTCCCACATTTGATAAATCAACAAACACAATATTTTGAATAATCTCTATTTTCCAATTCATTTGGACTGTATGCTAGTCTTTTTTCTTGTTAACGTGGGTGATCAAATGGCAATACTAGATGTGTGTTGGTGTCCGACAACCAAGCTTCCTCCGTATTTTGCCCATACAAGAGTCGGATACAAATCACAAACGTCTTGAATCTGCATTTGGAGTTCTCTGCTATTTATATTTGGATTTGTGGCTATGTTAAAGTCAATAAACTTGTCATAGCTATATGTAACCTTCAGTTTGTGTTTCGTGAAATGAAGTAAAACACACAATAAAACACGTACACAGACATGAACTACAGATGTATTTCAATTATGAATAACATTTATATGTCGAGGTTCGACACTTGTACTATATAAACTTCAGCAAGGAATAGTGAAAGACAAAACCAATCATCACTTAATAATTAAAAAAAAAAATATCCTTTTATAAAACGGTATACAGCATGAAATATAAATACATTAATTGCATATGAGTATTGTCAAAATGTATATGTACATGTATGTACATGTATATACCATTCAGTCAATTACTGTTTTCTGCTGGAAATGTTTCATTAAAGAAATCTGGGGACTAGTAATACCAAGCAAAAATTGCTGTGTCTAAATCTGGTCATATATTTAGAATTAAACAGGTTGAGAGTGTCGAAGACAATGCATATTATGTTAATAACATGACTACTTGAATATGTTTGTAATAATCAGAATAGCGTAATTAGACCCTTTTCATTTTTGTTTTGCTTTTTTGTTTGCAAAGCAATTCTCACTTTTGAATACATTTAAATCATAGATCATGTTGAAACTGAAGGATGGTGATTACCAATGGACAAGTTTTATTTGAATAATGACTTGTCTCTATAAACCGGTTTAAGGACCAGGTTTTGTTTGGCTTGATTTTGTTTAACGTCCTATTAACAGCTTATGTTATTACAGGACGTGCCTCCATGTGTGTAGTGTATGCGTGCTTGCGTGTGTGATTGCAGGAGACAGGGTATGTTGGTGTGCTTGCCTCCTTGTGATAGCGCGGATCTGATACCGACTTTATAGTGCTATCTCACTGAAATACCATGCCGAAGGAACCAAACACAGCAATCCGCCCGGTTACATTATATTGAGAACGGGTGAACCAGTTGTTGCCATTCCCCTTACATGTAATGCTGAACGTTAAGCAGGAAATAACAACTACCATTTTTAAGGACTTTGGTATGTCCCGGCCTGGGGAAAGAACCTATTGCCTTCCTCACTTGGGCCAACGCTCAACATTCAAGCCAAAGGTGAGGTGTTACCAAGCAAGGCGCTTGGAAATAATAGGTAGTTAGACGTAGAAAGAAAGATAAAGATCCCAAATATAGCCATGTTTATTTAGTTTGGTCGTGTTTGTGTCCCACAAATGACCTTAGCTGTTAATATGACGTTCAACAAAATTAAATCAAACTGAAACAAATTTTATACACAATTCGTTTGCTATTGATACATTTTGACATATTTACAGATTTTAACCTTTTGTTTCTGGTTTTGATGTCTTCAGTCTTTTGTGAATGTCTATTTTGTACATTATTGTTTGGCCCTAAATGACTCAAATTGTCGATGGGCCGTACAACATTACATAATGAATAAATCAAGGATGGGTTTGGCTCCATGGTAACCGAACAGGTAAATGACGTTTTGTTGAGTGACCTGAACTTTACATGGCCTGTGCCTGACGAAGATCTTATATGCGAATCCGTATTACTAAACTAAACATTAGGTATTTGTTAATTGTAATCATTTTGGTCTGTAGCTCCCCAGACCCCAAAGCCTTCCTCATAGGGGCAAACGCTCAACTAAAGACCAAAAGTGAGGCATTGTCAAGGGAGACATTAGGAAGAAGAAAGTTGTTTAGTAAGAAGAGAAAAGATAAGATCCCAAATTAAGTCGCCTCTTACGATCATGCCATTGGTGGCACCAGGTACAATTCTTACGCCCTACCAAATTGGTTACAGTTACATGTATATGGGACCGTGCCCTTATGTGAGGTATTTTTTACAATGCGGAATATACCGAAAAATGTGTTTTGTTAGTATCCGACATGTTACTTCCAAAGCAGTGTTTTTGCTTTTTTGCTGATCCGAAAATCCAACATAGCTACCCTTGCCTTTCAGTTGCAATTTTATTTTGTTCCTTCTCAAAAACAATTGTAATTAATGACTAAATCAATATTAATCATGTTAGCGTTAAGGCCCGTTGTGCCCCTTGTTATGTCTATAATTCTTGATTAGTGTCAAGTTTCAAACACTGGGATCCAATCGCCACTCACCTTGAGACTGTGCTAGCATGTTTGGATTTATTTCGATATTTATTATCAGTAATCTTTTCACCGTCTGGCGAGTTATTAGCTGGTTGCACATGTGTCACTATTATCGTTTCGGAGAGTTTTTTTATGGTGATAGTATAAGATTATTCCCTTGGCGAAAGGAAAGAATTGTCGACAAGCCACCATCTCAGATGCGAGCCTGGCTTTCACACATACAATCCATTTCTATTTCATTTCGTACTATTGATAAACTGATCAAACATAATTCGCAAAGTTGTGCAGTCTAAAACGCACAAAGGGGCAAATAACTGTTAATGACACAATTGTGCGCACATTATTTTTGGTACGTTGTTTGGTCTCACAACTGAATAACAAACAGTGGAACACCGCAGGTCTGTTATTTTCCAAAACAGGCACAAGGTATTGATGAGAAATACTTATTCAATAGAAATCTGGCATAATAGGGGTTTTAATGCAGGAATGAATGCATGTACTATTAGTGGTGTGATCTTATTTATAATAATTCAGAAACACGTAAAGACGTGCAAGAAAAAAAGTATAGTCTCATATATAGATGTGACTGGTCTTACTACTTGTCATTCCAACAGTGTCCACAGCGTCTAAAATTGGCGTTCCCATAATGCCAGCCGCAATCAGTGAAGGATTCCCTGGTAAATGGTTTCATGGTGTACCAAGCTCGTTAGGTTGTAATGACATGGACTACTGACACGGACAACGCGGTTATGTAGATGGACCTCTTGATCATTACTATACAATCTATTCTTAATCTCTTGTCTCTAATTACGGGTACAGTGAGGCAGAGTAGGGAACGGGAACATCAACAGGGTCATTTAAGGCTTCATGCATCTTCATAAAACCTCTGTGAGAGATTACACCGGGTACTACGGGGAAAACGTTGCTGCCGGAGAACATATCTAATTCGTTGGAGAACACTATTACACTTGGAGAACACTATTACACTTGAAAGAGTGAGGAAGGTAGATATTATTTTAATTTTTGTGAAATGTGTACAAACTCTCAGAAATAAAATATGCCTACTGAACTTGGACATAGTTTAAGTATACAACTCGTTAATCAGCCAAGTTCGAAACATTGTCCATTTTCAATTGATGCTCAACACAAATCTGCTTTCCTATTCACTATCAAATGACGAATTGGACATATATGTCAAAAATATCCAATATACATGTACCTGATCAAAACATATCGGACAAAGGTTCGTTTTGAAACTGGGACCGTCAGGAAGGTGTCGGTAGTCAACAATTATTTTTAACTTCAACAATAACTTTTATATAGTCATAAAATATTCCGCCGTGAACATATCTTTCGTATGTCAGATTCAGCCGGGGAAATTGGCATGAATTCTTCATTCAAATTAAATTTACATGTAGAAACTTGATAACAAGAAAGTCTTGTTCCGATGTGACAACATATCTGATGTTGCAATTATACACTCCTGGCTTTGCTTACAGACAGCTTGTCTGGTTTACAGCTGAACCAATTACGGGAGTTGGCTCCCTTAGCAGATTCCAATGTGGCTCTAGGCTATCTTCAGTCTCAGCTCAACGGAGTTTTAGCTGGCAGTATGTCGGAGAGTACCCAATCACTACTCAATTTCTTTGAATAAGTTTTACCGTTTTAGAAAATATTGGTCTTATTAATTTGTTAAAGCCACCACCACACTTTTTGGTTCTCCATGCAGGCGGTATCGACATGGTTACTGCTCCAACTAAAGAATTGTGGGCTCGAATTGAGCACGACATTAAGCACATCTTACTTTACCTGATGTCAACCTTGTATGGTCAGATATTATGATTATCAGGTTAAGATACCGGAGTTGTTTTAAGATATAATCCATGGAGAGAAAACATAATCGGGTTTGGCGTTTAGCAGCTTCTAATGTACTGGGTATATATAGATTAAATTCATATATTAGACTGCTTTGGTCTGCCAATAGTGCTGCTAGAGGGCAGGGGCTACCCTTGGGAACTGTAATAAAACTTGCTGCGGGGTATCATAAGTGTTTCTAATAAATTCCTCTTTGGCCTGACGGGAATGGGCATATATTCTTATTAACGAAAGAAGGAGGTTGCAGGGCAGAAGACCCAAAACTTTTGTTCATGAATCAAACTCTACCAATGCATGTTAACCAGTACATGTAGCAGCATCAAACACAACGTAGTTTGTATCAGGTTTCAACACCATATGAAGTATTTTTTTTCTTTGATATATCTTCTGACCGAGTTGATTATAAAATAACCCTGTACTACTGGGTGGTTGTGTATAATTTTTGTCAGGTTTGACCTGACGAAAAAGTCGATAAACACGAATATGTCCCCAAACCAACATTCTTTGCGTTCTTGAATATCACTGTGTCATTGGAATATGTGTTTTATGCAAGTTTTACTATTCTAATAAGGAACGGTAGACGTAAAAATGTCGAGCATGAATGTCAAAGGCTGATTTATTCAGAAGGTAAAAAAAATACAAATGAATGAATCAGAATGTCTAGACGAAGCAATCTACAACATTTTTTAATCATACCTCAACCATTAAAAAGGACACTCCATCTGCCTCAAAAGATAAGGGATGGGAGGACGTCATGGTTTTTCTATAACATCGATACAAACTACAGTAACAACCAAAACCATACACCACATCAAAATATAGCAACTTTCAAAGTTAGTAGTCTTTGGTTGCACTGTAAAACGTCTGTTGACAGCTTAGTTCATTTAAGGAAGTGATTCTATGTTTGTGGTATATGTTTATGCATGTGTGTATGTTTGACGTTTTGCGATAGCCCGGATCGGATTCTGTTTAGGAAGTGCTACTTAACTTAAATATGCCGAAAACACCCAACACAGCATCTGGTCACATTATATTGACAACGAGTTTATAACACACAAGTAATGAAATGTACATACTGACCCAAGACAGTGGAAATGGTTGCACATTAACGTTTCAAAACTAAGCAACAAAATGAGACTTTAAGAACGGCATAATGATATAGATAACAAATAAACAAACCTGAATTGATAAATACATAAGGGCAATATTCACAGAAGCTAAACATAACACTTGAATGTCCAAAGCAAAAAGGGGCCTGCAGCATCTCATTGCATGACTTTGATATTCGCTGGGCAATAACAAAAACAACATCTTTCTGACAGTACCTTCCTTGGCAATAGCCTTCATAGCACTTGGCTGTAGGGAGGACGCTAAAACGAAAGTATTTACTTTCTTTAAATAACTATTTTATGCCAATTCGAGGCCGAGCAATGCCGTAAAAATAGACGATTACAAATCATAATTTTTTGTTTGGGATTTAACGTCCTCGCAACAAGATTATATTAAGACGGATGCTTAGGGAGACAGTGCCTGAAACATAGTAATTGGAATGACAAGACGGGAAACGAAAACAAATCTCATATGTTGCAATTGGGGCAGCAGATCAGTTTTGGTCTAAGAAAAATACTCGATTCTGCACTTTTCAGATATACATGCAGTGGGATACTGCAGGTCTATAGAGGACAAGGAATACCCCATATTCTGCAGGGGGTGAGGGGATGGCACTAGTCGCCTCTTACGATCATGCAGTGGGATACAGCAGGCCTATTCTTTCCCCGAACCTGCTTACGATCATGCAGTTGGTAACAGCAGGTGTATTCTTTTCTTAGTTCCCGAACTGCAGGGGCAAGTCATTTAAAAAACAGGATGTGGTGTTTTTCTCAAAAAGTCTGAATTTAAAACTCGCATACATCTTTACAAAATGCAAGGGGAAACAACTGCGTGTAGAACGTTCTCAGCAATGGTCATTTAAAAACATGCCTCCGTGTGTAAAACGCATGCGTGTGCCGGAGGCGAATTGGTGTTGGTATATTTGCCTCCTGTCGGCAGTGTAAATCTACTGTGAAATTGACAGTGTTACTTGCTTCGTATCCCATGATGCTATAGGTCTTCTTAAGAACTGTTGGTATATATAAGTTAGTCCCGGCTTAAGTTAGGCGACGATCTAAGAACATCAGTTTTATAACCGCAATCTGAATAGTGGCGTGTTTCTATGTGTTTCATCCGGAGTAATCAGATTGTGTATACAAGTACTTCACAAGATTGTGAAATGCATGCAAATAACTTCTTGATATTGTGAAGTGCAAAGTATAAAATTATGTCACTGTAACCTGTGATTCGAAATTTTACCTCAACAGTTTGAAACAGCTTGTCTGAGCCGAACTTTTCTATTTCACATTGAGTAAACTAGATTTTGTATACAAGTACATCATGAAATGGTGGAAATTTCAAATACAAAAACTAGATATAGGTCACTGTGACCATTTTACTTTTGCCTTTGAGCACAACCTATGAAAAATGTTGTTTTGACATTTCTTTTACAATTCACCTGGACTAACCAAGTGGCCTACGTTTTGGCACGGGTAGTACACAAACTATTTCACTCTTTATTGGGAGTATAGCTCTGTAAAATTAACTCGTGGGGGACTGGATCGCTTCGCAATGCAATACTAAGCCTTGGTTAGCCTTTTGCTTACAGTTATAGTGTAGATGGGAGCGGGAGTTCTAATTTGCTTTCGTTTAAAGTCTATGTCGCCCTTCAAATATTGTGCCAAAAAAATCAATATTGATAACGTGACATATATAGTATATGGATACATATTCTAACGGAATTGCGTGGTATTTTGTAGTACATAATTCTTACATTAGCCAATAATTACTAACAACTCCCCGGCTACGAGCGATGAAATGAACCCAACCGGCACTCCTTCTCGTCAGAGTGAACAAACTGCTGCCTAGATAAAGTGTATCGGAAGTTCATATCAGGACACTTAATAACAACACGATATACCATTAAATGATAAGAGTGTCCTTACTTGTAAATAGCTTTCCTAAAACAAATAGTCAATTCAGATAAGCTAATTGTCTCGTCTTCAAGGAGAACCGCACTTTGTCGGATATTATCGACTGCTTTTGCCTGCTAATTGTCCTGTCACACAGAATCTCTTTACTTAATCAGACATTATCGGCTATTTTTGTCTACTCGATCACTTGTGATACACCATATTGTATCATTTTGATAAAGTACACGGACGGAAATCAAACGGTTCAATAACAAAAACATATCCGTGCTTGTCTCCTGTATAAATAACAGTCAATGATTGTGAAAATCAATTGTGTATCTCAACATGATGGTATTTATACAGTAACCCAACAACAAAAGATAATGCAAATAAAAGTATGAATTTATCTTTTATTCCTTATTGTCATTAGTAATCAATCCCTTGGGATAACTAAGAAAGACAGACCATTTAGAGTTACTCTCTTGAGAGATATGAGTAAATTTCTTATATCATAATAAGATGTGTATAATGCAATGTGAACACATGCTTTCTTAGACGTATGGAATTGTCGTTAAAAGGCCATGGTGTCAGATAGCACTATACAGTTGGCATCAGATCCGCGCTATCACAAGGAGTTAAGCACACCAACATATCCTGTCTCCTGCATACACACACGCAAGCAGGCACACACTAAACACATCGAGGCACGTCTTTAAATGACCTTAGCTGTTAATAGGACGTTTAACAAAAATAAACCAAACCTTGGTGTAAGCAGCCAAACAGATTTAAAAGTAAAGGTTATCGAGTAAAGAAGTTTATTGAAGGTTTCGCAGTAACTAAGGTTATATAAAGATTGTGTCCGAGGATGACGAGGCTTCTTTCAGGTACAATCTCGCTGGAGTATAAAAATCAAGATACAGCTGCGTGACACTCCGATCGGTCTCATAATACTGACAGAACGATGGTAAATGTAGGAGACTATTAAACAGTAAATGAAGTAAAAACCAGCAAGCACTGGTCATAAACCCTATAATTTGGTTTCATTTACATTAATCCTGAACAGGAGTACCGCAGTGCGGAACAATATACGCCCGTCCAATACCAATCTGACATACTTTAAATCATCGGGCATTATTGTATCTAAATGTTAAAAAATATGGAAAGGGAAAAGAAACAATATTTGTACTGTATTATGTTAGGAGAAAACACGCTGCATTTGACCAAATTGAGCTAAGTAAATATATTTCATATATCCTTTCAGGCTTGATGATTTTTAAAAATGATTTTCATAGGATTTGTCTCCGTTCGTATATTTTAAACCACGCAATTATAACAATTGAAATTGTCCTTTTTTGCCAGTAATGGATTCATATTATTATATATGTATAGTGCTATCTCACTGAAGCATACTGCTGAAGACACCCAGCAGGACACCCCACCCGGTCACATTATACTGAAAACGGGCGAACCAGTCGTCCCACTCCTAATTTGCTGAGCGTTAAGCAGGAGTAGAAACTACCATTTTTAAAGACTTT
>JAUMHH010216669.1:0-12412 GCA_032359455.1 Chlamys rubida | reverse complement strand
GGCGGTAGTTTTTCAACTCCTCCTTGTCCATTCCAGGCTTCTTTAACAATGGTCTGACATGTGCCTTCTTGAAACATAATGGAACCTTTGACTCAGCCAATGATTTGTTCATGATTTAGGTAATCAAAGGAAGCAGTGCTTCAAGACATTGCTTTATTAGGTCTGTAGGCAGTGGATCAAGCTCACAGGACTTCGATTGCGAGGTCATGATAATGTTGCGCAACTCCTCCTGGGTTGTTGGTGAGAGCTTTGACAATGGTTCCCCATCAAATGCAATGTCAGCAGAGATGTCAATGTCAGCAGAGGAGTTCACTTCGGCAATATTTTTCCTGATTGAGCTGATTTTATTAAAAAAGTAATCGCTGAACTTGCTTGCTAAGTCTTTTGCAGAATTACAGCTTGGTAGGATAATTTCACCTTTCTGTCCTATTAGGTTTGTGGTAAGTCTAAAAAGCTGTCTATTATCCTTACCGCATTCTTGGATTCTTTCCGAATAATAAGCCTTCTTTTACTGAAAGAGAAGTGAACCAACAAGCCGACATTGCTCCCTATAAATCTGTTGGTGAACGGTTGATTTGGCCCGTCGCCACTGTCTCTCTGCTTTTCTACGGTTCTGTTTTTCTACGCGGAGATTTTCATTATACCACGGGGCATGTGGTCTCACAGTTATCAGCGCCATCTTCAATCTTGAGACCCCGGCTCATATGGATCCCCGATCCGTTGCAATCCTATGGCCATCTCGCACCCCGGGCGGATACAATGTGCTCCCCGAGCTAATACTTTTATCGCTAAATAATTTGACCAAGACATTTTGCAATATAACCGTTGATAAACTGATATATTTACCTATTTCTCCGCGCCGATCTATCAATTCCGTCTGCTACTGGATGTTGAAGACCACTGACGTCACTTCCGCTTTCGTGAACTAATCACTGAGGATTTTGACTGTTCCCCAAATAGCATTGACACAATTGATTTATTACCCAAATATTTAACAACACTTAGTCGTGGTCACCGAAACGCTTGAACGGGGTTCTCTTGGGGCGATTTCTGCGCATCGAATTCGCGCCGGGTAACAGTTCGCTCTGATCGGGAAAACAGTTTGGACTGATTCACTCCGACAACCGGAATTGGAAAAACAGCCAGAAACAGTATACAATTGTTTCATGGCTATTTGGTGAACAGTCAAAACTATCATCCCGAGGTAGGGGAAAGCCCTGTGGAACTGTTTACCCAAGGCCGCTAGCCCGAGGGCAAACAGTTAACAGGGATTTCCGCTACCGAGGGATGGTAGTTTTGACTGTTCCCCAAATAGCCATGAAACAATTGTTTTATTACCAAATACATATTAGTATCAATGCTGTGTGTAATGATGTTATTTTTTGTTTCAATGTCAATAACAACCATCACCAATGATTATGAATATGAACAATAGAATTTTGAAAGTTGTATCTTTGAACAGTGTTTCTGATCATTGTTTCCTGAGAATTGTGTACAGGCTGGTCTTGGTTACATGACACTGGAACTGGCACGGCTTGAACATGTATTTCCCGTAAAAGGCTAAATTCCTGGGAGGATGTCAGCTAGAGAAGGTCCATATCTGTGAGGTCTATATCAATATAATGCGGTACCCTTGGAATAGTTTCAGCAGGCCCCGGTAGTACTGTCGACTCGTTCGCACCTGAAATGTAATGGGAATATTACGGAAATACAACTGCATATTTTGTATACATTCATCCCTATTTAATTATTATTTGAAATATTTAAATCCAAAATATATGGTGTTTTAAAACACACGACCTTCCACAATTTCACTTGCATTATCTGACATTAACGAAAAACGACTTACCTGATACAGCTTCTGCTGTTCACTCGTCCTGGCATAGCTTCTGATACTGGCTTCTGATTTGTTACCTACAACAGTTAAAGTAGAGAATATGTTAACAGATATGAAATATATATAGATATTCATAAATATAACTGTAGCTACAGGATACAATGGTAAGTAGAATAAATCTACGCAGTTTAGTATTAAAAGTATACAAATAGTATACAAAAGATACTGAAAATTACTTCTATATAAATAAATGCATGTAGATGAAAAATACAGTAGGTTACCTGAGATTGCCATAACATGTCGGGCCTCATAACCGTCCAACAGAGTTATTGATGTCGCTCTCAGGCAGTGATTGGTGAACACTTTGGAAAGCCCTGCTTCAGTTGAGAGGTGTTTCATCTTGTCTTCAAGTGTGTGCTTGCCAGCAGGTACATTGTCGAACCATACATCACTCGAGTTTCCTTTTTTGCGTTGGGCGTTGGAAGAACAAAGCACACTCTGGATTCAACACCGATAGATATTTCATGAAAGATCTGTAGGGGCACCTCTTCTTCCCAGTTTTATAAATGCGGCCTCCTTGGTTATCTTCATCTTGTTTATCACCCCTGTGGTTCTTTGTAGCCAGGTCTCGTATCTCGATGAAACGACCATTCTGCTCGAAGACGAAGTCAGACTTCTTTATTTCCCTCAAGTGTTCCCTTCCCCGGTTGCAAAAGAATAACATGAAGTCAACAAATGTCTTATTTTGCAAGCCTTTTGGAGTGTCCAAATCAAAAGAGTCGTACAGTTTCTCTAAATCTTCCGGTGATAGCGGTTGCTTGTGTGTCACCTTTGCTTTTCCTTTTTTTTTTAGTTTCACCAGCATAGCATTGAATATTTTGTTTGCGCCACTGAAATCAGTAGAATTTACAACATCAACACCTAGATCCTTTTCAAAATGTTTCTGTAATCCGTATCGGATAGAAATGTATGACTTCTTATTGTATAGTTGTCCATCCTTAGTCCTGACCGCCATGTAAAATTTGCTCAACAGACCGTTTAATTCGGCTTTCTCTATGCCTTCATCCAGTGGCACTTTTTTTCTCGTCACAAATTTTTTTGAGAATGTTCACTGCCCCTTTTATACCATTTTTCGTACTGAGTGAATCCCTCTTCTCCAGCAATTACGTTAGATCGTCCTCAGTTACTTCCTCAAACATATTCGCCATCGCGTCGTCTGCGTAAACAACACTGAGTCGCGGTCATCAGAACGCTTGAACGGGGCTCTCGAGGGGGGATTTCTGCGCATCAAATTCGCACCGGGTAACAGTTCGCTCTGATCGGGAAAATAGTTTTGACTGTTTCACCCCTACAGCCGAAATTGAACAAAAAGCCAGAAACAGTCAAAAATGACTAATTATAATTTATATAGTCTATTGGGTAATAATGCAAACTGTCTAGAACATATCTACCGAATTTCTGATTCTGATTTTGATTCTGGAAGGGACCTTACATGGACTTTTCATTATGGTAAAATTTTGGTTAAATGATATCAGAAAGTAAAATCATAATTTTAGAGTATTACTATTTTGAACTGTTATCAAGAATCATTAAGTAAAAAAATAATATTGATATTAATTATTTACAGTTAAAACTAAAAAATGCTGCAGGCCTGCTGGTGGTCCCACATTAGTGCTTCTTAAGTTAACGGGAGATGACAAATTTGTGACGGCATGTCTCATACATATCAAAATTTGACGAGGCACGAAGAGATTTTCTTAAAATTGTATTGATATATTACTTTTTTAGAAGAAATACAATAATGTTTCACGTGCAGATGATCGGGTTTATATTAGCAAGAATGAACAAAAGCCGAGAGAGGATACCGAGACTGGTCAGATATATGGGGCAAAAAAATATCCAAGCCCAGATAATAATTCACTACAAATGAAAACTACAAAAGTGTATTATGTAAGTCAGATTGAAATGAAGGTTTAAATATATAAATATATTATACTAAAAATGGTATGTTATATAAAGGTATTTCATTCAGGGTCATATAAGTGTATATATTTTGTAATGGACTCAAAATGAATAAAGTATGAAAGTCGCTTCGTATACTCATGCCAAGAACAATGTCAATAATTACCTTTGCAGAAATGATTTGTCGAAAATATTGTTGATTTTGTCTGAAAAGTAACTTTTGAATGCGGAGTTTAAATGGCGTAAAATTGCAATGAATAATGAAATTAATGAAAACACTTACATGTACATGCATTCCTGAAGTATCCATGTAATGACTATTGTCGAGAAAAATGTGAGAAAATGCTTCAAATCGCGAGAATAATGGCATGTTTTGTATTGGATATTTTACAAGAATACATAAAACTAACAAAACGTCAAGCCATATTACCTGAGTGAGAACCTGTAGTGAATGGTGTACAGGTAAAATCTCACTTGCTTTGCATGTTTTTTTCCAACCTCAGTCAGCCTTGTTCGCTTTGTGCTCAGTTGTGATTTATTCAGGGGAAATATATGCCATTATTCTGGAGATTTGACACATTTTCTTACAATTTTCTCGACAAATGCATCTCCATGGACATCCAACCTTATGATATTTACAAGTTTAAATGTTTTTTCCCGTAATTGTGACTTTTATTTAGCTTGGAAAATGGACATATAAAAAGTGAGTGTTTTCATCAGTTATTGAATGTTTTTTTCTGAAATTTAGTGTGCATGTACCTCAATTCTGTTTGAGAAAAAATTGGAGAAGGATTATTTTGTGACAGGGATTGTTTAATGCTAACGGAATGCATAATTGAATTTTATATACAGTTTGGTGTGACAGCCATATTGGAATGTCCTTAATGTTATTTACTTTGGAGTTAACTATCTCACTTTAAGAGTGCCACGGGATTGGAGACGATTGGTGACATCGCAAGGTGAGTTTGTTTGAATTAATTTTAATTTTGTGAAAGTTTTGAAAGCCTTGTTTAGTACAATCTCTTCTAGGGTTAATTTATACATACCGTGAGTGTGGCTATAACGAGACTCCTGCCAGATATACACTACTGTGTGTGGGTGCGGCTGTGACAGCTATATAGTATTCGATATATTTTAATATCAGGACAAATATTTATTTACCTGCTCAATGGATCTACGTGTAGCTATATAATTCAAAATATATAGGATAAAATGTTAAAACGGGAACACATATTTCATTGTGTTATAACTTATTAATAAATGAAGTCAAAAGTTCATTCTTGTTCTTAATGTTATGCTCTTTTTTTTGCAGTAAAGCAGCGGATGGAGAAACCTCAAAGGCCATCAATGCCAAAAGAACTTTTTTGTTGTAATAAATAGTTACTGTTAATAATATGTTATTGTTCTGTATTTAACAAGCATCACTGGCAAATCTGTCATGGGCACCTCGTGTTAATATCTTCTACAAAAAAAAATTTCTACCCCCCTACCCTAATTTTTTCAGCATATAACAGGAAACAAACATATTTTTGTGGTGTTCAATTTCATGTATAATCAAAATTTTAAAAAATATAAAAAAAAAAAATCCTTACCCCCCCCCCCCTACCCTACTTTTTTTACAGCATGTAACAAGAAAAAAACATGTAAAGTAAATTTGGGGCAAATTAAGTAGAGACGTTCATGTACATATGTATATGGCTTTTTATCACATAATGTACTGTGTTATCCAGTAAATATTCCCATGTCATAGCCCTATTTGTTGGCGTATTAATCCATGTAATATGACCTATCAGCCCTGTGATTGGTTGTAAGCTTCAATTGTGACGTCACACCTAGGACAAGTACATGACGTCACAGACTTACACATTGGAGTAAAAATGGCGGCTTTTTACATTTCAAGGTTGCATGAAAATTGTCGTTTTTCACGACTAAATGCCACAAATCTTGATTATGTGATAAAAAAGATCTTAC
The DNA here is from genome assembly GCA_032359455.1 of Chlamys rubida. Classification (NCBI taxonomy): domain Eukaryota; kingdom Metazoa; phylum Mollusca; class Bivalvia; order Pectinida; family Pectinidae; genus Chlamys; species Chlamys rubida. The sequence goes on along the minus strand of JAUMHH010216669.1, from coordinate 6,642 downwards.
ATTCGTTTTCATTTCATATGAAATTTATGAAACTCCTTACGAATTTTGCATTCGCCAGAGGCTCGCTAAATAGAAAAATTCTTAGACTCGTTTCATAAATATCATATGAAACTGGAAACTCATGTAAGATCTTATATAACGAATTTTACGTCTCTGAAATAAGGGATGTTTTCATTTGCAACTTAAATTCCACGGCGTACAGCCCTATATTATTTCATTAAGTTCATTATATAAAGTATAATACAAATACGAAACTGTATTTTTACTTTTGCAGAGTGTTTGTAAATATATGACTATTAGTAGCACAAACCTAACAAAACAGAATATTACAGGCTTGAGATATCAGACGTAAGAAGCAAATTTTACTTTTCAATTTCAGCAAAGTTCAGTTTGACAGGCTAATAGTCACAACATGCAGTCACAAGTACTGCTGATGTTGAATTTAACTCGCATTAATTCAACGTTTAACTGTTCGTACTTGTAAGGATAACAATATTCTTTATTCCTTTAAGTTTGAAATGTTTTTGGTAATGTAATATATGCCGGATACATGTGCCAAAAAAGAGGGCTAAAATGATCTGCTGTGAGAAAAAGAAAACTGTGTCCAGCATTTAAAATCTAAATTGTTTTCATCGTCATATCAGTCACAGCTAGCTGGACGTTGTTGTTGAACACATCGCCAGTTTACATGTTCATTTTTTCTACTTCTAAATGAGAAATTGTAACAAGATTTAGAAGGAAATGTCCACTTCTGTCATATTCTAAAAAATCAATTTCTACTTTTTCAATTTTTATTTAAAATTATCGTTTCATATTATATGAACATAGAGACAAGTAATTGCCTGCGTCCATCATGTATCCTATCAAATCATATCCATTTGTGCGTTAGCCATACCGAAATGTGAATAATCTGTTAAGGTACAATGTAAGTTAACCAAAATAAAAATAAAACCAAACAAATTCAAAACAATATTCGAAATCAATTTGAGATTCATTTATAATTTTCAATTATTAGTGTGGCAGGTTTAACTGTACATAGGATTAAGGTCGCCTTCTAGCTTCGAGCTAGAGGGAATTTCCCTTTAGTTCAGTGGTAGAGCGTCCGACTAGGAACCTGGAGATCGAGCACACTATTCTCCTTCCTGTTACATTAATAAACCTAGTTAATTAGACAATGAATTACAGATCATTTAAATAATAACCGATATTAAGGTTAGTCAAAAAATATTTGCGTCTGATCCACAATAGTGAAAGTTTGAAATATCATGCAGGGAGTATCTTACACATGTCTACTGTATACTTTACCCATAACATTCAAAAATGGAAATAAGGAAAAACTTGTTTTCTCTACGAATAGCGATATTATGGAACAGTCTTCCAGAGGATGCGATATCAGCAACATCAATAAATATATTTAAGAACAGACTCGATAACACGGGATTGATTAATAAATTATTTGTGATTACAGAGCTAACATAACTTGTTAAACATGTGATGTACATACCCTAACTTTCTTATATGTGTACATGTATATATATATATATATAAAATATAATGTTTGAGTCCGGTTGAGAGGATCATATAGTTCCTGTATCAGAAAATTAACTGAACTGAACTGAACTAAAAACTATACTATGTGATGTTATGATAACTCAGAATTGTATTGACTTCTGATAGATAATCAAAATAATGTGTATACTGTGATGTTATGATAACTCAGAATTGTATATTCTTTTTTACTTCTGATAGATAATTAAAATAAATGCATTCCTCTCACTTTTTATGGACATATTAGATGTATTACCACCTTACTGAAAATTCATTACACATATAGTTGAAAGGTATTTTATTAATTCAATTTGATTGGACCGTATGTGAGGCCCCCATCATGGACGACATGTTGTTGGGGGTGGTGACGTCATGTACTTGTCCTAGGCGTGACGTCACAATTGAAACAATTGAAATTTACAACCAATCACAGTGCTGATAGGTCATATTACATGGATTAATACGCAAACATATGTTGTGTACGGAAATGTTGGCTTGACACGCTATTCATGATTTGGACTGATGAAGGTATAGCGAAATGAAATACTATCATATACTTACAAATAGAAGTATTTCACTTCATAGAATTAATAATGTTGAAATCGAAACAATTATGTTTTACAGTGTGAAATAATAGCTAGGAGGATGGCTGAAGATCCATTTCGTAGCTTTCTCTGTAAAGAGATTTGTCAACATCTTGGATCGAGTAAGTACAGATTATGTCAGATCACTTTAAAATGGTCCATAAATTCCATGGACGGTTAAAAAGGCACGTTCCATTTCTGATGACAACGGGGAAATATCGATTGTGTGTATCACAAGTGGCGGATATGACTTTCAGTTTGTGTGACGTAGATTGTTTAGGGTTTTGCGTATTCTTAACAGATCGAATCGTAAGAAGACTGGTAAATGAATCCGACAATGGACTAACTATTGAAAATATAACACAAGTTAAATAAGAGTGTGTGCATTAAAATTTACAACTGCTAACTGCAATTTTCTGTCCTTCTTGTGCCGTTCTTTTAAAACGATCGATAGGTCTTCATTAGAAAAAATTAGCATTAATTGTCATAAAGATGTTTCAAAGTTTACTGAAGGAAAATAAAAATATATATATACCAGTTCTTATAACAACGAATTTGGCTCATCCCGATTTCATTTTCGAAGACGAGAATTATAATATGCTAAGTTATTATTACTATTGAAACATTTCGACATTTCATTTTCTGTAATACTGATGTACGTACTTAAGTAACAGCGTTTTGTTTTTAAATTATAGAGGACATCGATGACATGGCGTTTTGCATCAAACCTGAGGTTAACAACGAGGAGTTGGAAAGAGTAAAACAATCAGGGACAAATTTGATGGAAGTGGCGATGAAAGCGAATTTGTTTACGGAATCTGACACATCACGTTTGGAGACAATGCTTGATGCGGTTGGAAGGAAAGACCTGGTAGAAAAAGTCAAAGAATACAAGAAAAACTTAACGGTTTTATCTCCATGTGAGTAGTACTTGTAACATTATTTGTGAACTGGTATATCATGTGTGAGGATCTTTATGACAAAAACTTTGAAAAATAAAAAAATTACAAAAAAAATATAACGAGTAATAGAATTACTAACGAGCACTTTAGGTGCACATATTTTATATTTGCATAGCATTATACTAAATACCGGTAAAATTGATATTTTTTTAATGCCATGTTTATGAATCTCGTTTTATCTTATGTACTTATTGAAGCACGTTATTTATGATGTACATTTCAGTCGCTGAAAATGTAATAAAACTGTTTATACATGTACAACTATGACGATATGCATAATTGTTTATTGGTGTAGGTGTAGTAATGTCATAATCAATGTATGAACATCAGTAAGGGTATGTACTGTTAGATAGAGGAACTTGTTTTGATGTTTATGTTAGCATAAATGAAATTAGTTATATCATGTTGTTATTGTGTTGAAGTTCAATGAATAAAAAGCGTAAATATTTTCAAAAAAAAAAAAAAAAAAAATTTAACAGTTTTATCTCCATGTGAGTAGTACTTGTAACATTATTTGTGAACTGGTATATCAAACAATTAAATAATAATAACTGATTTATATTAAAAAGCTTGTTTTGTAATTTGAAGGATAGGGCATATCAAAGTAAATGTATCGATGTTTGTGCATACAAACTTTATCGGCAAACACTTATTGTATCTCTTATGAGTTCACGAGCAAAATACAAAAGGTAGGCAGACAAAACCTCTTCTAATCGCTTAAAACTATATGAAGTTTGTTTACGAAAAGATAACATTCAAAAACAAAAAACTGCATTTTAAGTATGAAAATTAGTACATTTTGGGTACTGTTCCATTTTGGGTAACCTCACGTTACAATTTAAAAAGTCATAAACATGTAGATGCATTTTATTTTTTTCAAAATGACATTAAATTTTGCTGTCTACGTTTTCTCACCGTCACATATTTTGTAGTGGTCGGAGCTCCTTGCAATCTAGAAGAACATGTGATTGGAAGAGAGTACATGAAAACACAGACATCAGAAAAACTTGAAACAGCAATAAAAACAGAAGACGTGATTATACTTTCGGGTAAGATAACCAATTGTTCAGGTTTTCTAAAGTCAGGGATATAAATGCATTCGCTTGATGAAAATGAGAAAACCAAACCAAAAAGGAATATAATAACTAAATTCTTTATGTGTAAAGAAAACACCTTTTGGCATGATACCAACACCATTGTTCGTTTAAAAATGAATACAAGCGTGATAATGCCGTACTTGTTATTAGCTATCTATATGCCATGTTTAACTACGTTTAACTACCCCCACCCCACCAACACCACACACAAACACACAAACACACATCAAACAATAATAATAGACAAGCTGGGGCAAAATGTACATTCAATTAAAACCCTCACACCCACAAGAACCGCAAATCAAATCAAATAAGTTTACCCTGACATCCGTTCATTTTGTGCATGTGATGTATGCACAATTATTAAATTATTAAATAAAGTTACATTAAATAATCTGATTAAATTCGCTATATCCACTGTTTCGTACAACATTGCCGGTTATCCGTTAATTTTTGTACAAATAAGCTATACCTGGTCACATTTATTTATCATAAAGTTAGTGTAGAGTGATATATTCATAGAATGTCTTTCTATTTTGATAATGTTATGAAGTGACATGCCGTGGTGCGGCGTCCGTCGTCCGTCTGTCGTCCATCCGTCGTCCGTCGTCCGGCGTCAATATTTTATTTTATACAAATTCCTCTTAATAACCAAAGGGCCTAGGGTGATGATATTTAGCCAGAAGCAAACTGGGATGAAGGGCTACCAAGTTTGTTCAAATAAATGACCTTCACAAATTTTCAAGGTCACAGTGGTCAAATATGTTAAAAACTTTAAACAACTTCTTCTGAATAACCAAGATGCCCAGGGTGATGATATTTGACCAGTACCATGCTGGGATGAAGGACTACCAAGTTTGTTCAAATAAATGACCTTCACTTATATTCAAAGTCACAGGGGTCAATTGTCTTCATTGTTTTTAAACAACTTCTGATGAATAACCAAAAGGACCAGTATGGTGATAATTGGTCAGTAGCATGCTGGGATGAAGGGTTACCAAGTTTGTTCACATGAATGACCTCCACCAATATTCAAGGTCACAGGGGTCAATATGTTAAAAACTTTAAACAACTTCTTCTGAATAACTAAAATGCCCAGAGAGATAATATTTTGTCAGTAACATGATGGGATGAAGGGCTAACAAGTTTGTTCAAATGAATGCCTTGACATTTATTCAAGGCCACAGGGATCAAATATGTTCAAAATCTTAAAACGCCCTTTTCTTTATAACCAAAAGGCCCAGGATGTTGATATTTTGCCAGTAGTATGCTAGGATGAAAGGCTTCCGGGTTTGTCCAAATGAATGACCTTTAATTCACAGGGGTCAATTGTCTTAAAAAATATTCATACAACTTCTTCTGAATAACCAAGAGGACCAGTAATGGTGATAGTTGGAAGCTGGGATGAAGGGCTACCAAATGTGTTCAAATAAATTACCTTCACTCATATTCAACGTCACAGGGTTCAAATATGTTAAAAACTTTAAACAACTTCTTTTGAATGACCCAAATGTCAAGGGTGATGATATTTGGACAGTAGCATGCTGAGATAAAGGGCTACCAAGTTTGTTCAAATGAATGTTTCAAGGTCACAAGGATCAAATATGTTCAAAATCTTAAAACAACTTCCTCTGAATAATCAAAAGTCGCAGGATGATGATAGTTGGAATCTTAAAACAACTTCTTCTGCATCACCATAAGGCCTAGAATGTTGATATCTGGTCAGTAGCATGCTGGGATTAAGGGCTACCAAGTTTGTTCAAGTGAACGACCTTGATTATATTACAAGTGTTAGATGCATACCAGGTGAGCGATGCAGGCCCATTGGGCCTCTTGTTAATAAATTAATTCGTGTCCAACTGGTGTTATCACCCCATGACCTGACCAGAATAGAAATGTTCCCTTTTTGTGTTTAGAAAAGTTTATAAATATTGTTTCATTAGTCTAACAAGCGGACACAGATTTAATTTCTTAAATTATTAACGTGTGATCGGCTCAATAATCACAACAGCCTGACTTGCATAAGCCATGGTAAATTACGCCCTTATGTCTTGTTGACGTCAAGGAAACTTGTCACGTTCTATTGTAAGGTTATGAGATTATATCACCAATTTACGGGAGAAGTTGTTATTGAGTAAACGTCAGTGTAGACTGTAAACATTGTGTTTTAACTGCACAACGTGAGAAGATTTGGAAATAAACGGTCGTGATTGATCAGGACTTTGTTACATAACATTGATTTTCATGTCACTATTTACATATCCAGTGAAATTTCGTGACCCTTATGTTCGTGTAACCTTGTAATTTTAGGTATGTTAGGATCTGGGAAGACTCAGCTGGCCGTAAATTACGGGTACGAGTTCCACAAAAAGTGTCCAACTTCAGCTGTTTGGATGATACGTTCGAAAGACCAAGCATCTCTGCAGACATCCATGACAACGCTGGCTAATA
>JAUMHH010216658.1:0-12413 GCA_032359455.1 Chlamys rubida | reverse complement strand
CGTCATAGTACAACGACGTCATGATAGAACATTTCAAAACCACGCTGAAATCTTGGCCCGACAGAAAATCAGGGTTTTCACTAGTACTGTGGCAGGGAAAGGGTTAATCTCATTGTAAAATATCATATAATGAAACAATTGTGGACTTCAGTTTCGGTATATCCCTGATTGATCCATAATTGTATAATGTATGACACGAGAGGACTAGTTTGATCCGTTATGTATGTCAAAAGAATCACGCGGTCGCGTAAAGGTAAAATCGAATGGCCTTGAATTCGGGTATCCCTCCTCTGTGATATCAAAGGACAGGTATCAGCCAAGCGATTGGTCAGGATTGTTTACCTGATACCAATATGACATAATCCAGAGGTGCAGAGAGCGAAAGTGAGCGTAACCGCTAGACCACACTTACCCCAGCTATTTTTGACGATCCAGAAATCGTTTCCGTCTTCAACTCCGTAGCCCACGACCTGAACCGCGTGATCCAAGTGGGTAGAACTGCACTTCCTTTCAAAATAGACACCACTTTTGTACATCTGGAAGGAGGCGTGGCTTGCGTCGATCATGGCCATAATGGGTTGGTCTAGTAAATGTTGTTGAAGAAGATCCTCCCTTCCGCTTGGAATTTTAACGCCCCCTTGTACCTTTGTGTGAGAAACGTGTGTTTCAGACTATACATAAAACCGGTCTCAATTAAACATGCTAATAGCTAAAGGCCAGTGCAAGTCATACAACACTGTTTTTCGATATATTTATACACACGCAGCGATTATTTACATGGTGAGTGGATAACGCACTCGCACGAAGGCGGCTGGGGTTGGAGTCCACGATCAGACCTGAAAAGGTATGGGATCACCTGCTCCCCCAAGTGGGTTTGCTCCGGGTACTCCGGTTTCCTCCCACACTAAGACCCCCCGCGCTTACACTCGGGCCAACAAAAGTGATTGATATAAGTTGCAATAAGTTGTCTCATAATTGTTGTAAAATAAAGTTAATTTTATATAATAATGCAGGTTTAACATGCGATTCCTTCTCAAGATACACGAATATTTATCGTGTAGTACGATCGACCCAGCATACCTTGACCACCGGTGTACATGAGTCGTTTCTACACCTGGCCGGCCCGGTCTGGTTCGGGTACCCGGCCTCTGAGCACACGCCACCTATGTCGTGGAGGCAGTTGAAAACATTTCCCATTAAATGACTGCCTCCGCTACAGCAATCGGAGACCTCTCTCTCACTCAGTCTGACCATATGACCTGTCTGGATCGCCTCAGATGATTCCAGAGTCTCTGAACAAAGAAAGAAATTTTACGAGTATGAACAACTTATGTAACCAAAGATCGTTCGCAATAGTGTAATCTAAAATGTGTGCGTTATGTTACCTGAAGGATTGATTCAATGCCACAAGCAATGCAAAGTCCTCATATTGGCAAGCATGACATAAGACCCTACGATCTTTCAATTAGATCACGTGATTAATGTTGATAACCAATTGTATTGGCCAATAGGTTTGTGTAGTGGTGAGTATGCCAAATAGGAAAGAACAACAAACATGTCAGTTACATTCCTGCTTTGGTTGCTACCAGAGACTCATTGCAAATCATAGCAATCTGTAAACACTACCAAAAGAATTGGATCAGTATCATTTTGAAGCGTATATCCAATGTCACAAATTTAAAATGTTGATACACGTAAGTTTCAACATTAATTGGGTGTAGCCTATTTCCATTCATGATTAGGCCCGTTTTGTGCATGCAATTGTCCCATAGTCCGGAACTATTTTTTGGTTAATGAAGTATTGAATGGAGAATAGGTTCTGATGATTTCAACCGAACATAATAGTATGGTGATGTGACGTCATTGATTCCTCTTCCACGTGTTTTTGTTGTGCGATTCATGTTTTCGGGGGAATAAACCGTTAATTCGAAATAATATTGCACCAAAAAGATTAGAATGCATACATTTGCAAACGATAAATCTACTTCGCATTTGACACTCATTTAAATTGCGCGAATGTACACATTCAGTCGTGTGCTATGCGCACGCAGAGTGATGTATTCTTCCACAAAATTAAACTTTATATCTGGCGTGATCAGGTAGGCCTAAAGGAGTATGTGTGATATTGCTCTTAAGTTGCTTTGTTGCTCATTTGTGCGTCGCACTCTCGACGTTACTGCGGACAATGCATGAATTATATATTATAAATGTCCCGGACAATACCAATATACATCGTAACTCAAATTTTACAACAGCTGGTAAAATGTCACTTGTTGACGAAACTATAACTCACCTGTGACAACTAGTGGTATTGAACTGCCCATCTGGCCCTGGTTAGTGACAGGGGCGAGAACTCCGCGTGTCCTCCAGTCGAATGACGTCGGAACATAAACCAAACTGTTATCCTGTAGACTGTTTGACCAACCTTGTACCAGTGTATTCACTTCTGATCGGTAGTCTCTGGGAAGCTGCAGATATGTATGATAATATTTCACCAACAGTCAGTGTTATCGGTGTATACCTGATCGGATTATATAACTAATATTGTGTACAAAGTAATAACAAAACAAAAGTGCGCCACCTCGTTTCATATTCCAAGTTTGCTATCATTTCATTAAAATATCCGGGATCAAGGATCTCTCTGTGATGGTAACTTTTAATTATAAAAACGGTAAAAAGGGATTTATGTAACATAATTTTATATGTATCACATATTCTATTTGTTTCGAGATACAGACAGCGACACAGCGTGTTAAGTCTTCACGAAACAGTTTAAATGGAAACAAGATTGCTCATCGTTTTGAACAGTCCCTAGGTTAATAAAAACAACTGTGAACGTGTTCTATGTTTTATCATAGATTAATGTAAAACATGTATATGTAGCTGATTTGTTACCACTGCTCCGCTCTGTTGACCAAATAGGTTCGGATTCCGCAAGGAAGGATGTAGTTTTATCTTTGTCCATGACACGTGATCCTTTATTGATCCCCTTTCAACTCTACCCACATATGATATTACATTTTTGTGTTGTATAAACGTAATAACCCTTTTTAAACAATCAATTAGAAACACAGAACCATACCAAGCAGGACACGTATTAAACTGTCTACACATATACATGTAGAAACGTGCACATAAGTGAAATTTCAAAAGAAGATCGGTAGTTCGTTCTTGTGTTTGTCTATTTTAGCACTCGCTTGATAAAGTAGAATAGTATGTGTCCGTCATCCCTTGAATGTTAGTGCTTTGGATAACTTTCCCGAGAACAGATAGAGACCTATAGAAGTTACTAATACAGGTAACCGTACAATGACATTAAGCAATGCGACATTACTAGTGGAATCTCCTTTGGTTATATTGGTAATGCTGTACTCTCAGAAGTAATTCCCACGTGTGTCTGGATATTGTGTTCCGCGTAATTATCAGTTCACGGTGTAAAATGTTCGTGATTTTCACTGAAACAGAAATTTGCAAATTTTAACTTGGCTGCGAAATTCTCTGATTACATATACATTAACTACATTAATATACAACGCCAGAATCGCGAATTCAACACATCACGAAATCATATACTTGTACTTTTACAATATACTGCTAAATTAACTCCGCCTGATACATTTGTACGTCAAAGCTGCAAATATTTTAGGAATCTGTTAGTGATCGTCCTTTATCGTAAGTTAACGTAATTAATTGTTCGAGAAATATGCCTTAAGAAAATACGTGAAAAATCAAAGCAATACGAATGGTACATGTTTTAAATACTTTTAAATAGCTACACATGGTACGCAATACATATATTTACTCTCTCGATCTAGCGCGATAGCTTCTGGGTTTGAACATTAGTCAGGAACATTTCGTGTGATGTTTATCTTATTTATTGGGTTCATTTAAGCATGGATTCCCTCAGTGGGTATTTTCTGTAATATTAGTGGCATGAATGCCAATTGAAAGTAATTAAATATTTCTTTTACTTTATAACTTTTTCGCAGGCATTTATTTAAGTTTTTTGTTATTAAGTGCTACTTTTTTCTATAAATACGTGTGGTAGGTTTAACCGACGGAACAGTGCCTTTCAAGAGCATGACTATATAACAAACGAACTTGTGGTTTCATGGAAATAAAAAGTCAAAGTCGATGTCTAGCGTATATTTGATTTATTCTTTACCTTTCTATATTATGTATGCGCGGTATGTTTTTTTCACATTGATACACTTTTGTACTTAGTAACCAACAAATCATTGTTTGTTTATTTTGATGACCACATGTGCAAATTGACGTAATCTGGTCATAAAGCATTTATGGTCATATGATTGCCAAATGAATTTGGTAGATGTTTTAAGCGAGAGTGAATATGACCGCACTAACTCTTAAACCGCTGCATATATATAGCAAAACAATGAGAAAACCCACCATGTTTGCTGATCAAGATTTTGCAGATGGAGGTCATTGGGTGAAAAGTTGGAAATAGTTTAAGGCCGTATGCTACCATATGATTATTTTTTAGATTTATCTCCGTCAAAACGGTTTCATGAATATTGTGTAGTAATTTGGAGTTCCCGGTTGTTATGAATGCATGCATTCTTGTGTAATTTGATACAGGTTTCATCATTCCAAAATTTAAATTGAATCATTATCGATGAAAGATATTTAAAGTGTGAGTTTCGTCTATAAGTATGTCTGTTAAGGATTCGTTTTTTAAAGTTTTTGGGGAAAATGAAAACGTGCACATGTAGTACTGTGGGTGACTATATATATATATCTATGTTGTAGAGGAGATTCATGTCGTAATAAGCTACGCAGCAGATATCCTTAAAATTTAACAGCTATTGCCGCCCATTTATTTCTTTAACCGGTTACTTACCATATCGGCTCTTGAATTCATCCCTACAGAGAACGAGAGGTCGCCTGGTCTGTTGCCATGGTGACGGATATAATAAAATGACCTTTCCCAAGCGTGACGCCGTTCAGTCTCCTCCGTCTGGTTGCTGTATACCTTGTTGTAACGTTGTTTCCATTCTCTCCATTCACGTGCAACGTCAATGTAACCCGCTGTAACCACCGTCACAGTGAATAGCACTAGAATCACTTTAGCAGTTGTTAGCACCATCTTAACGGTATGGTGGTGTAACTGAAATGTCGGATATTTATAGATTTGTAAATAACTCGTGTGACGACTCTAACACGAGGTGTCATATGAGTTGTCCTAGGTCCACCGGACTACCGTACATTATTATACTACCGTATTTATCCTTTAAACAACCACAACGTCATATTACCGTTACAATGTCACGCTATTGAATACTATGACCAAACATATGATAAGTATATATAAATAATGATGATCAGGTGGCGCAGCGGATAGCGCACTCGACTTTACCCAAGACGGTTGAGATTGTATTCCCCGATAGAACGTGAGAATGCATCGGGTCACCACGTGGATTTTCTCAGAGTACTCCGGTTTTCTCCCACATTAAGAGCCTCTGTGCGCTTCCATCCGGCCCAACAAGAGTGAGTGATATAAATTGGAAAAAAATGTTTCATAATGGTTGTAAAATAAAAATAAAATGTGTAGAACAATACAAAAAACCAGGACGCTATCCGGGTACACTACTTTACCACCAGGACGTTAGCGGGGTGGACTACGGTAATACAACTGTAGTTATACGATAACGGCATATGATAACAGATCGAATGTTGTCCACATGTCGTTGACCTGTAATTTCTGACGAATCACGGGATAAGATAACACTTTTAAAACAAAAATCATAAGTTATCCATCGTTTTATTGTAGTTTGTCTAGTTTTGGTAACTTTTTTGTAAAACAGAGAGATGTTAAAACAAAAAAACTGTAATTACATTTTCGGGAAAAATTATAAAATATTGTTTTGTTGTTTTCTTTATTTTTGTTGTCCTGTGTATGACAAATACATTATGGCTGTTGCGAGGAAGCAAAAAAGAGAAACAAAAAAAAAAAAAAAAAAAATACGCAACCACGTTTTGTTCCCTCTATTAAAAAGATCGTACTTGTATTGATCATCCTTTAGAAACAGCGATGACACGTGAAGTGAATTTTAGTTAAGAGCTGTTTAGTTACATATATTTTTGTGGATCAAGAACAGAACCTTATTGCACACCTGTAATTATATCAAAATTGGGCAAAGAACAGAACCTTGTTGCACATTTAATCTTACATCAAAAGTGGACCAAGAACAGAACCTTGCGGCACTCACAACGTATTGGGTTAATACACATGCCCTCTGTTTCAACAGCAACTTAGACAGACAGCAGCGAAAGCACTCAGTTGGCTTTGGGTCAAGAGAGAGGAGCGTTGGCATCTTTCCACTGACCCGTAGTGCCAGATCAGCAGTGCGGTCAACCGCCCGGATAGTGTCCTGGGATTAAAGGATGACACGCTAGTTGATTGGCGGATCCCAGCTGATGAGTCGGTGGTTTTGTGCAGCACACGCTGTATATAGCATATTGCCTTCCTGAGAAACCAATGACTTCTTGGAAAGACTAGATGGCAACCAAGAATAGATTGGTGACACTAGAAAGACAGGTGACAACCAGAAACAGACTGGACAGGGGCAAGAAGGGGTAGCATCCCAGATTGTAGTCTTCGTATAAGAGGACACCCATTATTCAGCTACAGACTTTTACAGACCATTACAGAAAAAATACCCTCAGAGTCTTCCTAGAGGGGAGGATGAAAGACTCATTAGAACGGATACAACAGTAATGACACGGCTTGTCCAATCGACTTTGACTGGAACGAAAGCAGAAACGAAATTCAGGTGCGGTTAAGTCTGGAAGAACCTTTAGGGCTTGCACATCCATCAAGCAAATCCTGTGTGTGGGCGCATTAGGCAAGTCAGCAGCAGCGCTTGGGTTTTATATCTGGTGAGAAGATGGAGGATCCTAGTAAGGAACACACCCACAGTACTGGGGACCCCTCAGTGACTGAGGAGCTTAGTACCACACACCCACAGTACTGGGGACCCCTCAGTGACTGAGGAGTTTAGTACCAACACACCCACAGTACTGGGGACCCCTCAGCGACTGAGGAGCTTAGTACCAACACACCCACAGTACTGGGGACCCCTCAGCGACTGAGGAGCTTAGTTCCAACACACACCAGTCAGAAATGAAGGTACAAGGAAAAGTATTTGACAACGACGAACCACAATCAGCATTACTAGAAACGCAGAGTGGCCCAGAGACAATCTCAGACTTACTGCACGTAACCTCAACAGCAGCTCACAAGGAGGATGGAGTGCCAAGAAAGCCAAGAATATTCTGATCCAAGACTGCAGACAAGAAAGTCTGGGAAGATCTAGATGAAGACCTTCATGGAATACTTAAGACAAACTTTCAGGTGCAGCTGAAGGAAAAGTGGAATCCTAAACAAGACTGGTTTACACCGTCGGGAAAGAAAGATTTGGACAGATCCTTCAGAAAACTCCAAAAACAACTGGACAGACAAACAGAAGACAGCGGCAGATCAAGGACATCAGGTGTGAACTGAAGGTCTTCAAGAAAAAGATATAGAGAGGCCAGGGAAGAAGAGAAGTTAGGACTGCAGCAATTGAGAGATACCAAGAAGGCACCATTTATAAGCCTACGCAAAGCATAGCAGCTGCATGACAAGAGGAACAAGGATTTTCTAAAAATAGTAATGGTGACCTTGACCTTGACCCGAAAATTCTTAAACTCGAACTTGTCCGAGATATTATGGTCCTTTGTAATTGTGTGAAGTTTGATCGAAATCCCTCAAGGAATGAAGCCGCTAAAGCGCTGACAAACATTGGTTTTACGTACATACCTGGTACGTACACAGACAATTTCATCGGTAGGGGACTAATAAAAGAGCCAAGCGTCGAGCTGAATTCATATCAAATCCATTCAAGTTCTCAACAATTCTGCTAGATAAAGAGAAATCAGGCAAGAACGAGAGCAGAAGGAAGAAATCACACAGTCTCTGATGGAAATGCACTGATTCTATCAGAGACGTCCCATTGGGTAACTGCCAGAGGTTTGAACCAACAGCACAACCGACCACTCCACTTAACACGTAGGAACCTACACTGAAAGAGGTCACCGAAGTGGTGAAGAAGGTAAGAACGGGGTCTGCACCAGGACCAAATGGTATTCCCTATAAGGTATATAAGATGTGTCCGAAGGTTCTATGACAACTTTGGTATCTTCTGAAAGTGGTTTGGAAGAAAAGAAAGGCAATGTACCAGATGGTTGGTAATAGGCAGAGGGAATATGTAAAATTACAGCAAACTCGGCATTGGATGAGACAGAGTCTGGTAATCAGGAAGGGGAAGGTCACTCTGGTAATCAGGAAGGGGAAGGTCACACAAAGATCCAACCTCCAGGTGCAGAGAGAAGACATAGCATCCATTGTAGACAATCCTATAGAGTGCCTGGGCAACTGGTGTGATGCCAGCCTGAATGATGCAAGCATCAGCACTGACCCAGCTGATGAGTCAGTGGTTTTGTGCAGCACACGCTGCACCACATTACTGCAAGGAATCCCAGGCCTATTTTCAAAGCTGGCCTATTTTCAAATCAGGCTATTATAAAGATTTTAGGGTAAAAGCTGAGGTTTGCCTATCGACTATGATGCTGGTTATATAATAGTAAGACAGTTAGGCCCTACTAAGGTAAATCATCTCACCCTTGTATCATATAACTGGTATTATCAAAGTGTGGTGTCGATAACCAGGGTTACATTTAGTCAAGACCAATTTAACTCATTCATCCCTACATATCTACACTGGACTTGTCTAGTCTTTAATTTGGTATGGTTCAAATGTGACCAGAGTTAGGGGTGTGTGGGTTAAGGAAAGAGGTTGAAAACGTAAAAAAAATTGACAAATTAAATAATAACAGTTAGACAGCTGATAGATGCTGTGTGATCACAAATAAAACTCCAGAAGTTTAGACACAATTATATACATTGTATACAAGTCTGATAAGAAAAGTCAGTGCCAAGATCACATGGTAGGACTATAAGGGGCTATACTTAGTGTGAAGCCATCAGATCATTGGTTAAGATTGTATATTGTGTGAAAAAAGTGAGCAAATATAAAATGAAAACACACAATCATTACATACCATTCATCAGACTGTTAATTCAAAACTACTCAGTAAATAGTTTATATGTGTGCTACCTTACTGGGACTTAACTTGAACCTGAGCATCACAAAAGAGTTCTAAATACATTAGGAAAATCTGTAAAACTTTTTGCCAGGATGTGAATTTGAACTTTGGGTTTGCTACTTATGAGATGGTTGTAGGAAACACATTTCTTTTTAAATTCAGGCTATGATTTTTCAAATATAATTTTCCCGGAAAAGAAATTTCAGAGGGGACCAATCTTTAATTACATGATAACATCCCTGATGATAACAAGCTGGAAATCTTTTCAAAAATGCATGCATCCCCAACATTCTGATAATCTATACAGTTTACTCATTCACCCCTGAAATTTCATAATGAACTATTCTGACCATTCAATTGGAAGAGTTCAAATGTTTTGTCAGGGGTGAATGAGTAAATGGTTACAAAAATTATTTTAGGGGAGATAACTCAAACACAAAATCATAAGTATGTGCAAGGGAAATAACTCATACAAAAATCATTGGCATGATGTGTAAGGTAGCATATATATGTTTAATAAAATGCAAACAGAACGTTTAATTAAATGCAAACAGGTGAATAATGAAAACATTCAGGGCCCAAGCAATCAAAATTAAATGTAGTTCCAGCTTCATTCCATTTAATGGAAATTGATGAATCAAGGCAAGAATTTGTTTGGTGTCATATTTTCTATAAAATTATCGTATAAAAAAGATAATATCAGCTTTCTTTAGGAGTTTGCAAACTTAAAGAAATAAAGTATTTCCCTTTAATATGATTTTTATAGAGAATGTTCTTAAAAATCACAAACTTTCAAGAATCGAAAAATATCTAAGTTCAGCTATTGAAAATATAACAACCTCATCTCTAACACCCAAACTTAATGTTACTTCTTTGTATGAAGATCTTTGATTCATAATGCCTCGTCACCAAAACTGAAATAAAACTCAATTCTACAAATTTCTAGGGTATCTAATGTATCGCAAACTCAAATAAACTCTGTGTATAAAGGGTCTTAGGGTTCTATTGCCTCCTCACCAAAACTGAAATAAAATTCAATTCTACAAATTTCTAGGGTATCTAATGCCTAATATATCCAAAACTCAAATAAACTCTGTGTATAAAGGGTCTTAGGGTTCTATTGCCTCGTCACCAAAACCGAAACTCAGGTAAAAATGGTCCGGTGAACTGGAAGCAAACATTTATATTTTCAGGCCATCATTACAACAATGCATTATGTATATGTGCTGAGAACACCAACCAAACTTACCCATGGAGGACATTTCTACTGACAGACCACCTGTAGTCAAAAGTCGGCCATTTAAACATAATTACTTACGCCTCGCCTCTGATGTGATTTTCATTAAAACATGTAAAATTGTAACAGTCACATATCTGAATGTGAGGCTGAATTTTTATTTCTTCATTCAAGATTTGTTCACTTCACAAAGTCACAAAGACATACAACCTTTTCATTATACAGGAGACTTTTCTTAATGCCATGTTATTTACAAGTCGGAGAAAAAAGTGGTATAGAGGTTCGCCAATGTGTGATGGTTGATTTTCATGTTTATCCAACTCCAGTAAGTTAATATTCAAGTTGTATACAGACACAAAGTTAACCGAGTGTCTTTTAATATTTGACAATCAACAAACGAGAGCAAGATAAACATGACAATCGACAATCATTAGTTTGGGGACCTTTTTCTTCCACATTGTTCAGATATTACATTTAGAAAACCATGTTTGATTTTGGAATAAATTATACTTTTTTCTGATCAGGGAAACAATTGCCCTGAACTATGACGTCACAATGGAATATAATGTCGCAAAGCATTGTTATTTGACGTCATAATAAGAATATTGACTCATGAAATCACGTCCAGGGTGTTACCCACTAGTGGGTAACCAAAATGTTTACTAACTCCTAGCAGGTTTATCCAATGAGTCGGGAGTGAGGAATCCTATAGAGTGATTGTGGGAGAAATATAGTTAAATGTGAGAATTGATAGAAACAGTACGTTTCTGTGAAAACAAACCACGTTAAACCTAAATTGAACTTTTACGAAAACACATCCAAGTCACAAAAAATAAAGAATTTTCTGTGAAGTCACATGTCTAGATCTGTACAATGTTCTGATTTATAAGCAAAATGTTACACTTAACGACATGACATTAAGGAAAGTCCCCTGTACACAATGTAAATAGAGTAAAACTGTGTTTCCTTCAATTCGGATGAGTAAAATTTCCTTTTCAATCAGATATTTTTATTTTGGTGTTGAAGATTTGTGAGGAAACAATTAGTGAGGTTGACATGGTAGACATTTCCTATCACAATTTCTCTAGAATAAATCTCGGAACAGAGGTCAAACATTCAACATTTCATACACTAAAATGCTGAATCCCACAGCATTAACTTTACTAAGGGGAGATAACTCACTTGTATAGTCCTCTTCACGATACAGCCTCGTCTCCCCTTGTGTGGTGCTGACATGCTCAGGCGTTTGTTGCTCTGAGACGACAGCTGGCGATCCCGATATTAAAGATGAAATGTCAAATTTTTTGGGAAGTTCAAACATTTTTTCAACATCATCGTTGAAAACTTCCTTTCGTTGACGCTCCTGAGCACGTAGCTGATCTTCATGGATGTCAACAACGTGAGAGAATCTTGGAGCTTGTACAATGTCATCGGAATCATCATGGGAGATATTGAGGTCATCCTCTGCAGCCCCAGGGCTGGTCAGAGGTTGGGACTCCTCCGAATAATTCTGAGTGAAGAAATTACATAAATTGTGTTATCTTAAAGTACAAACAAATGTGTTATCAATTGATGCAGTTCTGCCCATATTAATAATTAAATCTGATATATTCACATATCAGGATCAAAATAAATTTACGGAGAAGTCTGAAATTTTGCAATTCTCAGGTTAAAACCTGTATCATCCACATTATACTATTGATAAACAAGTGATTTGACTTACAAGCTCGTTAAAACCTGTACCGTCTACATTATACTATTGATAAACAAGTGATTTGACTTACAAGCTCGTTAAAACCTGTACCGTCTACATTATACTATTGATAAACAAGTGATTTGACTTACAAGCTCGTTAAAACCTGTACCGTCTACATTATACTATTGATAAACAAGTGATTTGACTTACAAGCTCGTTAAAACCTGTACCGTCTACATTATACTATTGATAAACAAGTGATTTGACTTACAAGCTCGTTAAAACCTGTACCGTCTACATTATACTATTGAT
>JAUMHH010216647.1:0-12414 GCA_032359455.1 Chlamys rubida | reverse complement strand
TTTACGCAAAACACGAGATTTCTTCATAGCAAAAATTTTTTTTTTTAACAAACTCTAGCCATACCAACCAAACACGAGGTTCACATGTCAGCAAAAGGATTTACACAACATTCATAATCCTTACGTCTCTTTAATTAGACTCGCAAGACATGCTAAAATATAACTCTTACATCATGTATGCTATATTCTTTTCAAGATACGTGCAAACTGCAAAATTACAAAGACAATATGACATATTCTTTTCAAGATACGTGCAAACTGCAAAATTACAAAGACAACTTGTCTATGTAGAATCAAATGTACTGCAAATGTCGTAAGTGTACAGCTATCCTCCGAGACAGATGCATACTAATTGGACTTGCGGTCTTAAAACTCTTAATACGCTTACAGACAAATATGGATATGTCCCTTGGTCTTCTGAGACAGAGGCGGATTTAACGTATGTGCACCAAGGAAAGTCGTGTCAGCCAGATTTAGCCCAACACAAAGCCAACACAAAGCCGGTAACGACACTTAAATATATTACCATACAACTGAGTGATTCCCAGTAAACAGGTTTAGAAATTGAATAACAGGATTTTTTAAACGGATTCCCGTTTGACTTTTAAACCTATATAAGGCAAGTTTATGTAACGACGGTAATGGCAAGCCTACCAAAATGACGGATTGAGAACGAATCGCACTAATTGTTTGTTAGCGTTTCCCGCAGGGAGGAAGTATCAAACCGCCAGTAGGTGGGATACGTCATAATTCTAATGACATGTAATATCATAACTAACTTTCAATCAACACTGATCCACATGAAAATACCGATGGTGTAAAGTTCTCTCTGGCATAACGTTAGACATAATACATTAGGGAGATACGGTGTCAGATTGTGATCAGGGTTTCACTCATTTTGTCTTGTCACCAGGGATCACTGCAGTCTGGTTCCTTTTTAGTGATTAACGCTGAAGACACAAACCCATTATTCCCAGCCCATGTTCTAGAACTCCCTCGACAAGTAGCAAACATGGTTTGCAATGTGTGATGGTGTCCTCACCTATTTGTAATAGCTGCTGGTCACCAGTGACCAATTCAATCAAGCCAGTCGACTGTCATTGGAGTGCTTGTTAGGTGGACTGATTGATTCATTGATTGATGGATTCCCATAGATTTTTGGCAATAGTTCCCAATAGATCTTTTCGGAGATAGCAATTTCAGGAACACGTTACGTGATTCGGCGGTCGCAAAATAAATTTGGATGGGGATAGTAGCAATCCATCTTCGTAGAAGTGGCAGATAGGTTTTAGTTTAATAAACAATAATTCTTATCTTTCCTGAAAGAGATATCGACTGACCTGTTTCGTCTTATCAACAAACAGCCGGGAACTGACAGGTGTCAGATTATCGGTTTTTACCGGAAGTACAAATGCACTTATGGCAAGACATGAATATTAAAAACTCGGTGGAATGCGGATAGAAAAAAATAATCTCTGAAACGATGTATTTTTAATACATAAAATTCGAATCGAGTTTTAATTCATACCAGCTTTATGAAATCAAGCTTATAGTCTTCAATCAAGATCTCTTTTATCACATTACCAAGAATTTTACGAACTTTTAAGAAAAAGAACCACGTTTCCTCTTAATTGAGTATTGCTATCATCTAGTTTTCAATGACGTATATTTGCAGTTGTGACATCATGAATGAACCACATGCGACAACACAAGATGTACGGGTATTAAGATAGACCAGGATGGAATTCTTACCCGGGACTCTTGTCTAAGGAAGGGCGTTCTACGGCAACTACGCGGTCAATGGCATTGAAGCAATGCGATTATTAGCAGGCAAAATCTTTATGCAATAACAACGAACCTGTCGACAGCTTATGCGAGGGATGTCATTAATGATGTTTTATAAAGGCATACGGATTTGAAGGGTTAACGTCACAGACTGGAAAACAACCGATTTGGTTGGAACACAACGCTCGCCTTGGGATCAATTTGAAAACGGTTATAATGGAACTCATCAAATCCTTTCGTTGAAGGTTTCGAGCAACACATCTCAATGCATCTTTTTGTAAAACAGGTGACAGATTTAGAACTCGAGAACATCTGGCTGACAATCAATTGTTAAACAGGTGACAGATTTAGAACTCGAGAACATCTGGCTGACAATCAATTGTTAAACGGCCTATCCTTGGTTTACAGAACCGCTATCTTCTTAACTGAGCATTTTTTAATAATTTGTTTTTCATGATGAATCTGTTAAAGTATTAATACCTTAACCAATATTTCGAAATATAAAAAATTAAAGAGTCTACGTTCATCTAGATGTCGAGACTGACGAGAATTTGTTTATTGTTATCCAGTTTGACGTTTCATAGATTATTGGTATTCCCTGCCAATGAGATACAAATATTTTGTCATTTTATTATTTTGAAAACGAAGAGCAGTTTCCCCTAGATTAACTTGATATAATCTAACCAATAACACATCGCTTGATAAACTGGATCAGGTTCGAGTATTAAACCAGGGCACCTACTAAACGTCGTCTCCTGCGGTAAGCATTTGTATCATATTAAAATATTTCACCCCATGCTCATTTGTTTTTTATTCAAACCCCAGCATTACAACACAATATTTATTTCTATTGCCTTTTCCTTTCCAAGAAAAAAATTTGAAATGGAGGAGGTTCAAGACTGGTAAAATGAGATGTTTTGTGATGATTAAATTTGACATCCTTTTTATTCTACTTCTGGAGTTCATTCTGTATCAATGCGACAGAATGGTAAACATAAGTTAGTATATTGACTTAGTTGAGCAACTAGCAGGGCAAGCGACGAAGCACTGTTTATAAGGACCCCTGTGAAATTTTAGAATCAATATAAACAAGTAAGGTCCGTATACATATCAATAAAGGCTAAGACCTGAATGACCATATTTATATTAGATACCACTACACAAAGTATCTGTTATTAATACATAATATTGTAGGATCTACCATAAAGTAATGTAACAGACGCTCTGGTGAAACATAATGATAATAATAATAAAGTTTTTATATACGACTTTATCACAACCTAGTTAGTAGATCGTCTCAAAGCGGTTCACAAATTATTATCCATGGTTATAGGACCTTTACAACCAGCCAATATAAGGAGCCTACAGTCGGTGGTATCATTTCGGCGCTCACAGCTACCATTAAACAATAATTCCAACACTGCTCAACCATGTACTCATTTACAGCTGAGTAGACTGGAACAAGCGGAGTAAAGTATCTTGGTAAAATATACAACACAGTGCCGTGACATGACTCGAACCCACAACCCTTCGGTTACAAGTTCGGCGTCCTACCACTAGACTACTGCGCCTCTAACAACTACCCACCTCGGTAACTCATTAAGGGGCTCTGCACTCCGTATACAGTAGTCCCTCTATATACCGCCCGGTTCCATTTCCAACCCCATATACTGCCACGTTTTTGTTAAAACGTCTTCTCTACTACATGTAGAACCCTATATGTTGTACATATGGCAGTCCTACTGAAACCCCGTTGTATCGCCACACTCGTTATACCACCAAAATCGGCACTGGACAAAAGGTGGCGGTATAAGGGGGGCCTATTGTACCGTGGTTCTTATTTCATGGTTAGTATGCCTTCGTGGTAACATCCCCTCGATGAGACGTTACTATAGTTTTGTATATTCCACCAAAGAAACAACAATGATCTTACATTAATTAAATCAAATTTAGTTCTCAAAGCAACCTACAGAACACTTAACCGGAATGATGTATTCTTAAGTGGACAATGCAGTCATACTTCCTGAAATGTTGTTGACATTGTTGTTGAAATCTAAATTCTGTAGCAACAGGTTTGTAATGATGTTTGTGATCCATTTATACGAACTATCTAATACATTGCCATACATGTTCTACTAGTATGTTGGATGCTAAACCCTCGTAGTACCTTGGGGATGTCATTTGAATCAACACAACTCGTTGATTGTAATATATTAATGTTATATTTACTTGTCTGAGCTATTATATGAATACACTGGTTTTCATTTGTTTTTATGATATTGTGTTTAAATCCAAACTTACCTAATTTGAATCAAGATTTTACACAGAACAAAAGGAAGTAGCTTTCTATGATGGCCGTGATGGCCCAATTAAACGAAACTGTTAAAAACAGGAATGCTCATTTATGGACAACAAACTCAAGAAAGCAATTAACAACAACAATAGCATGTTCTGTAAATGTATCAAGAGAAAAGAGATTCGATTATAGAGGTAATAATTGCTGAGATGTGATGGTGAATCTAAGTCACGTGACTGCTGCCCAACTATGCGTCCTTTTCTTAACCACAGGGGAGGAAACTTGCGATATAATCCAATTACAGAAGAAAGGAAGCAGTGTCTCTGAAGAAACAGAGGTTCGCGAGATGTTGAACAAGTATTGTTTGTTTTATATTCGTTGCTAACATCGGTGCTAAAGCAAACTATCAAACTGGCAGGTGCACCCATGTCTTAAGGGAATAAAATCACGACTACACATTCACATATTATTTTCCATACAGTATCAATAACAATATTGCGACTTCTCTTACGAACATCGGAATAAAACAATCTTCAGGCCCTGGTAATATCTAGATAAATCCACTTCACTTTAGTGATGCCAATATCTGTACTATTATCAATCTGGGATATATCTGAAATATCCTTTTCAAACCAACTGAGGGTTGCTTGAATAACCCCATTTATAACAACGAGGACCTGCTGAGTAAGAATAATTACTTATAGGTAATTACATGCATCCTTCCTATGGTGGAAATCCCTCTGGGACACCGGAAACTGGACAGTTTGGTAATTTTTTCAGTGTCATTTTTGATCACCTTTCAACAGCGGATCACTGACATTGTGAAATAGCGGAATATTGATTTGGATGAAAACAAATATGTTTGTGTCCAAGTTCATGCACTTATCATTACATTCTACGGTGTCCAAACCGGACCTCAACAGCTGTCATTGATATCGTATGTGATGGAAGGTAATGCTGTTGAGCTAATAAGGAACTGCCTATACCTATAGGCTATTCAGTGTATTTACGTAATTTCTTATATACAAGTACGCCTGTCCATTTAGACCCCATCTCGGTCCTCTCATTCTAAATTCTCTGATAAATGATTCACCTCATTTTACCAAACGCCCCATACTCTTTTATTTGGCAGAGAACAACTCACTGTCCCTTGCTAATCTGGATGAACATGTATTTAAAGTTAACGAATATAATCCAGTCAGTGGCAGTTTGAAAAGAAACAATTTAAATATGCGTACGAACTACATTTTGTATATATTTATTTACCCATCGACTGTTATACTATTGCACTTTTCAAAATATTTGTGCTAAGGTCTCAATATAGACCAATGTTCTGAAACGAACATCAAAATCAACTAACGTTGGCAGGAAGAAATACAAATTATCAGGCCACATTCTATCTGTCGCTCTTAACCAAATTCTATCTTTGTCAACTTATATGACGTTTTTGTTATATGGAAAAGTGTAATTCTTCTTATGAAAAAATACTTAAAATGTCGAAGCATATACTTTACCTTCCAGCCAAATCCGCCCTTAGATACACGAAACACTACTTGGATAAATGCTGTTTTACGTCGAGAAGTTTACACAATGTATCTCGGGAAATGTTCGCCGCAGTTTATTTTTGCTTTTTTGTGCTCTTCCTGATGAGGAGGAATTTTATCATGGCAGCAAATATCAGAATATCAACAAACCCTTTATAGGAATTATGTATAAGGGACGTCATTAACACTTATTATTGAATATGGATTTTACCGGTAAAGTGAATACATCACTGGGTGAAAGACTGTTTACTGTTTACATTACCGGTATAGTGAATACATCACTGGGTGAAAGGTTGTTTACTGTATACATCACCGTTTCGTTAGAACATTAACATGTCACAGACATTGCATATCATGCTGAATTGGCCAAAAACAGCTAATCACCTTAAACTTCTACTGTCTGGAATTAACTGCTAGAGGACCTGAATCACTACAGCTTTCTGGGTTGGTTTTTTGCGGCAAATATGCTATGAGTATCAATGCTATGCGTATGGCGTCGAGCACGTTATGTTAGGGACACAGTTGCAAAAGGGCATATTAGGGGATAGAGGGGATATAATGTACAGGCTTTCCAGCCGCTGGTACTCTAAAGGTCTAGTACTTCTTCACCACCAGACTGTGCAAGCAGCTTACTAAATGTTTTTATAATTATAATATTCATGACATTGCCAGCTCTTTAAAAGCGATGGGAATTTTGTTTGTTTGTTTGTTTATAATAGTTGTCTGATTTCATAATATATAGCCTGGTATAACGAGAGGAAAGTACGGAGTTTATCTCCCCTAGCAGACATCAATGGTATCAACGTAAAGGAAATCTCAATTTGTTTCCTGAATAAAACAAAATTCAGAAGATGTGGGCCAGTCTAGTAGGGGATACGCAATTTTAATCGAGGCTTAAGTATCTGATAACGAATCTTAAAATTGCTTTTCATAGATGCATCTATGCGTAATGTGTTTTAGCGCTATATGTAACTAGGTATCTCCGAATCTTCTTATACTTATGTTTTTAAATACTGCAGCGTTGTAAAATATTGTCTTCAGAACTCTATACATAGCATGGCAGCCCATATTGTCCGTGATGTATAAGATATTAAATTTGTTATAAAGTGACATGAAATTGTACAACTCGTTGTTAACTCTTTTACAACATGTTCAAAAACAATTTCATCCCTGTCAGTCAAATTATGTTTAGAAAAGATACTTTGTGAATACCTTCGTTACCTTATGCAAAGTATGTTCTTGATTTAGACTATGCGTTTCTCGTGTACTTTTTCCAATTTCCTATGCGTGTTAGCTTAAATCATTACCGTTGATACACTTATGTTTCACTGTCGAATGCAAGTCCTATTAGACGTGTGTATAACTCTATTTAGCCATGTACTAAATTGAAATATGTATTACTTAAGTGCATCTACCTCCATTGTTATTTATATATAATAAAAATGACAAAAAATTATTGTAGTAGAGATATAACTTTAATCATTTTGTTAATTATCATTGATAATTTGTCTGGTCCTGGTCACAATGTGCGTGTTTTGCCACGGACATAATTGAGGTATGGCGATGAGACGTTGCGAGACCGGAAACTGATACGTCAGCCCCGAGCTCCCCCGATAACATAATCACCTAACAGTTTTGTTGAAGGCTAATGGAAGCAGTAAGTCAATTTACTTTGTCTCAAACAAAGATTGAAACTGACACAAAGCAGTCTATTTGGCCTCATCGGCATCTTTTTGATTAGTAAAACACCCCTGAAATTCCTATAATGGAAACTGTGCCTAATGTACCGCAAGTAATCACAAATTGAAGAAGACCTGAATTGACTTCCTATTATACAGAAATATTTCTTATTACATTCTTAGTACATACGTACATGTATCGACCAGTCAGAATGATTACTGTTATTCAGAGAATTGAAAAACTCAATTTTTCATTTTCAGGTGCGATGAAGCGATTGTAGAATAAGTGATCGATTTTGTACCTCATTACCACATTCACAATGGTAGTGTTTTCACTTCTCAATTGATAACATTCTAGTAATCAAATCGGGCCTGGTGAATAGCAGAATACAACAAAATCACATCCAATATCCTGTTCAATGCACAATTTAATTTTTCCCCCTTGAATTCAATATATATCTGTCTTGTACGACAGAATAAACCGACATGGCAGTCGGGGTTCGCAATTGAGAAAAATATCGATATTCCGTATTTGAGTCGTGAAATACATAAAGTTTTCATCGAAATATCCATATTTAATATGTTCTTATTACAACATTTCAGTATAAAATTATGTAAATGTTTGAGTTAATACATGTATACGTCCAAATAACGAATAATGTGGAATTTTAACGAGAATACTTACAATATATTTAATATATTCTTATAACAATATTTCTGTCTACAATTATGTTAATGTTTTAGCTACTACGTGTACATGTTTGCGTCCAAATAATGAATATTGTGAAAACTTTAGTGCAAAATATAGCGTCTTAGGATGTCACTATCTCCATGTTTTTGTTTAAGTTCCTTGCGTAAGTTGCGTTAATAATGTTTTTTTGTTTTAAAGTTTGTACAAGCACACTCAATGTATTTACCATCCGTGGCTCGTAATCACATTTGGACCTCTGAACTCTAAATATGTTCTTGACTAAAATATTCTTAACTGCCAACAAGCCCCCTAAAAGAGGCTATTTTCAAATTTCAATACCCTGGTAAGTCATATTCAAAGACCCGAATGTAAAATGTGTAATTTGATTATAATGAAATTTTACATTAATTATAGGAATTTTCCATAGCGAGGTTAACGTTGTCAATAATAAGATGTTTTCATGAAAATAGTTCACCGTACTTATATTGTATAACATGTGAATCTCTTTTGCGTTTTAACTAAATACTACGAAATGGAATGGAACCTGAAGATCATTTACATACGTAGACCAGGCTGAGCTTAATTCTTCGTTTTCTAGCTGTTGAGAGGCGGTGCTGAATTTGTCTTTTACTAGCTGTGGGGAGGCATACCGACATTTAAAAACCATGATTGTGGCTGTGTGAATGCTCAGCAATAATAATAAATGCCCGAGTTACATATTTTACAAGTATTATTAAAACCAAGGGCCTTGTGACTGTTATGTATAATTAAACTTCATATAAAGTCTACTGTCGAAACATTTATTGTTGTTATATAACCCAAAACATGTTATAAACATAATAACACTTTTCAGTTTTAATGTAATAACATTTCTAGTGCGTTCATAATATCAGAGACTGTTTTTATGAAATGACACATTATGTAAATTTCATTTATCGGTTTAGGTAACTCCTAGCCCACGTTTTATATTTTTATAATCTTCAGAAATATATTACCAGATAATTTTACAGTATTTCTAGTAGTTTCCCATGGCAACACATATCTTGGCGTAAGGCTCGAATGCAGCTCCACAGGTAGAAAAAGAGAAATGAAGCTCCGCATGACCTAGATATATCAATGATCTTAAGATAATAAGACATTTAACAGCATTAATGTCACTAAATACATCCACATGTTATCAATCTGATGCTCTATATTACGATGACATCAGCCTTAGTGCGCTATTACTGACAACGTTAACTTCGACATGAAACATTAAAATAGCTGAAGTATCAATTCAATATAATTATATACGAATTATATATACGAGTTCCGGACTTTAGTTAGGGTCTTTAAACATGACATACCAGGGGATTGAAATTTAGGGTGATTATAGCCTCTCATTCGAGGGGCTTGCTGTACCTTAAACTTTATATTGTTTTGTTATCTGTTGAGGAAAGCATTTAGTAGCCTCCGGGCTGTATGCAATCCTCGTTAAAGAAATAAAGAATTAAATGTAACTTTATATTTTCTTTCATTGTTCTCGAGTTAGATTTTACATCAAATTGAGTGATTGTTTTAAGGCGAAGCGTGGTTTCCAAACATAATTTCATAAATGATTTACTATTTAAATTAACATCGGAGGAAATGTAGCACTTAAAATCTGTAGAGATATTGACTTCACATCTTGCTCATTGGAAACAACTCTTAATGGGTGTTATTATCTAAGATAAGTGAAACGTCCCTCATATTGGCATTTAAATAAGTTTCTAACAACTTTATAATTAGATACATGTTATCTCACTCTGAACACAAGTTTATGTGATGTGTATAGAGGAGAGGTTTAGAAAACCCGTCACAACATTCTCTATAGGTCGGCTTACTTACACAGGTAAATGGAAGAGGATGCCAGCTTAAGTTACTACATTAGGTGTAGTTACTATAAGTGGTTGTCATTTTGTAGCGACAAGCTACAGCCAGAAGTCAAGGCGATCGCTGAGAAAGCAGAGGTAAGTAAAATCGATGTCTTGGTCTACCTACTTACCTTGACTTACTGAGATTGGCAACCCTTTTACGGAATGCTGGGGTTGTTAGTCCATGTATTTTTAAATTCAAATCCTGTGTAGAAATTCAGATAAAAATACTCCCGAGGAAAACAGCACGTCATCGTAAAAGTCACAAGTTTTTAGTTTCGAAGCTATTTGCATTATCTGCCTGTATGACCTTGTAAAACAAACTTTCGTTTTTTCTATTTGGATCGATACATCTGTAGATCTTGCGTACGGTCCCCTATCATCAACCCTACGTATGGGTATACAACACTACACATTTCATCCAAGTACCTCACTGCCATGTGCTTTCAGGCCCGAGGCCCTCGCCATTCTCTTACTTTCTATTTTATCATACAAACGATTTCAAGAAGGTTAGAACATTGGCAAATAATAAAAGTATATAAATAATATGCATATTCTTTATTAATGTGATATTTCCATTTACTAATAGGATTAGGTCAGGATGTAGGTATTGTTACTTTATGATGAATAATTATTTATCACATATCATATTAACCCGGGATTATAACTTACGGGAAAAGAAGAAATGTATTTTTATTGATGAAAAAAGGCAAAGTAAACGAATGCTTTCAAAGTACAATGTATCTCAGTTGCAAGGCTAATAGAGACGATCTTCAACACATCAATTACAACCTATTTAATACAATCACCAGTTGGGTAACATAAAAATGTACATGTAACAATACGGTTCATGCCACATCTTATACATCCGCTTTATCAATCCAATAACGTTCCACTCTAACGACAGTTGATGTTCATACACGGGGTTCGGCAGTCCCTGGGCCCACTTGTATAAAATATCTCAACTCTTGAGATTTCCTCAAGTCTAAGATTCCCATAGACAATACATTGCTTGAGATTT
The DNA here is from genome assembly GCA_032359455.1 of Chlamys rubida. NCBI lineage: Eukaryota > Metazoa > Mollusca > Bivalvia > Pectinida > Pectinidae > Chlamys > Chlamys rubida. The sequence continues at coordinate 1,506 of JAUMHH010216647.1, read as the reverse complement.
CCTCAAGTCTAAGATTTCCCATAGACAATACATTGCGTGAGATTTCCCTTAACTTTGAGATGTTTTATACAAGTGGGCCCATGAGACCCCTCTGACCGATTAAAACCGTGAGGAAGGCAATATTTGAGAAAGTTCCAGAAACGAGGTACATTTTAGAGTTGTCATTGTTAAGATAAAGATTTCAAGTCATTTTTATTTATATTTCATCAGTAGATACGTAACTTACTTATCATGTCTATGTTTTAGTTATGACGTCTGCATATCGTTTGTATATTTAAACTGGTATACTACATTATCAATGCTAGTTACATTTAGGATCTTAAATTTGGAAAATGTTTTTTTTTCATATTAAAAACTCATTTACTACTAAACAACTCGACACACTGTTGAGAGCAACCCTCAATGTATGCTAACGCAGTCTAGTTGGGAACATGACACACTGTTGAGAGCAACCATTAGTCACAGTTGGAGAGTACGCTAACGCAGTCTAGTTGGGAACATGACATACTTTGAGCACCAGTCTTGTCTAGTTGGGAACATGACATACTTTGAGCACGAGTCTTGTACACTCGTGTTATGTTGGCAAGCAGCTGCGATCTTATTTTCGTGTTATCATCTTAATTTGTACGAAAATTATTATATCTAACGTTTTGGTCTGTGTTAATCACATAAGATTATTATTTTATGTCACTTTATTCAGAAGGGCATTGCGACTATATATCTTATAATGCGTTAGACTACCACCAGTTGTCCATGCTAATCGTGTTAATTTATCAGCACCGTACATCAATATAAGTAGACAGATACATTATGTATGTTGATGAAATATCTTAATATCAGCGAACTGCTAGCCAATGCTGCAGATGTGAATCGCTTTAGTAACATTCTTGTTGATCATTTACTTTCTTTTGTACAGACTTTTAATAAACCTACCTATTAGTTCTCAACACAAACTACCACGGCATATTCAACAATGGAACGTTTCCGATAGGAAACTGTAAGATATTTTAATTACACATTTTGAGATTTATTATCTAAACCTGTTTCAAATACAAATACATGTAGTAAAATATGTGATTTATATCAATAATCGTGTTATACGTATTTATTATTTTTATATTACAAATAGTGTGACATTTATTGAAAATCGTGTGCCGAATGTTTAAAACGGTGTTGTTTATACTGAAATGTTCTGATGGATATTAGAATATTTTTTTCTGCTTTTCCTTTTACTCTTAATCAATTTTGAAATATGTTGATCCTCGATCCAGAATTCTGAAAATTGCGGTATTAATACCGACAATGACATTGCTGTTATAACAATAATACACAACGCTGATGTATCTGGGGTTTAGATTTTTTGATATTTGAAAACTATATGTATATAAGATGAACAAATGTAGCTTGCCTCGCAATAATAATAAAATAATAATCACAACCTAGTTCGTAGGTCGTCTCAAAGCGGTTCACAAATTATTATCCGTGGTTATAGGGCCTTTGCAACCA
>JAUMHH010216636.1:0-12414 GCA_032359455.1 Chlamys rubida | reverse complement strand
TTTAGTGCAATATAATATTTAATGAGAATATTTTGCTATGACTGCTTAAATATTCAGGTGAGCGATACAGGCCCTCTTGGGCCTCTTGTTACAAACTCTCACTTACAGTAGCAGAAAATAATGTACTTGAAAATGGTTTGAAATTCTTTAAATCAGAACCAGGAAAAATTCAATAACCTGCTTCAGTCAGCCATCGTAAATATTACACTAAGTGTGTTAATTGAAGTTATGTAATTTGAAAATCAGTTTGGTCCTTTTTGAAATATGTGTCCATTGGTCATTTAGACAAGTGTCATTGTACAGAGTTCTTGCAAACTTTATGTGTTTGCCTTAACTTATTGCTTGTGTCTTTTGTTTGCAGCTGGCGGAGGGAATAATTATGGGATGGGCGGCGGCGGGTCCATGGGGATGGGTGCAGGTGGTAGCAGCATGGGTATGGGAGGAAGTGGCATGGGTATGGGTGGTGGAATGGGAATGGGAGGTGGTATGGACAACAGTATGGTGGGTATGGGAGGCAACATGGGCACTGGAATGTCTGGGATGGGCAACATGGGTTCCAACATGGCTATGGGAGGCAACATGGGAACAGGCATGAGCGCCAACATGGGAATGGGCATGGGAACAGGTATGTCTGGCACCGGAAATCTTGGCTCCAATATGGGCATGTCCGGTGGCATGAACGACAACTTCTCCAGCAGCATGGTGTCCGGGAACATGGGCAATACTGGTTACAACACCAACACTGGTATGGGAACAAGTCTTGGAGACCAACTCCGCGGCATGAGCAGCAATATGGGCAGCAGCAGTTACAACACCGGCATGATGGACTCTATGGGCAATTCTTCTGGGAACATGGGCAATAGCAGCTTCAATTCTATGGGTAGTTCATTCAGCTCCTCCAACCGTTCTGGCCAGCGTGACCGTGAACACAGTGGTGACCGAGGAGGTGACCGTAGTGGTAGAAACCTTGGTACCCGGCCAGACAACTGTACAGTGGTTGTGAAAAATGTAAGTTGGGACATCCTTGTAAGAGTGTATGCCCTGAATTGGTCTGGAATTGCATATTGGTCGATAAATTGAAAGTGTAGATTGCATTAATTGTAAATATTAAAAACAGTTACATGTGTTACAGTGGTAATTCATTAAGTTTCTTTGTTGACAGCTACAATGAATGTTAGATCAAACTGTAGGAGGATTTGGTTTGAACTGTTTATGTGCATTTTGATGGAACCCTTTTATCTCATTTTCAGTTACCTTGGTCACTGACATGGCAGTCCCTGAGAGACAAGTTTAGGACATGTGGTGAGTCAACTTCTGTAAAGTACTTTTGGAAATGGAACCTGTGTCTAAATTGGGAAAAGCATCTGCAAAACTGAAAATTGGGAATTATCATATTTCAAAACTGTTAAATGCAATTGCATTGTTTTATTGCTTTAAAAAGAGGTCGATAAACTTCGCCCTTTTGTCATTTACAAGATTTTAATACATTACATTTGGACGAACTGGGAAAGTGTTGGCTTATTTCGTATTAACCTTAACCTTTACCGAGGACCTTAACTCTTTCCGTACCGTTTTCGTGTACACACAACAAGTTGTGTACAGACGACAAAACAATAGGCCGTCTCTTCCCCATTGTCGTGTACACACGACAAGAGACTTCGGTGTTACCTATCTTATGTTTCGCTTGTAATAGCACAGGAAAGTTGCATAATCCAATTAATTGTCGCTAAAATCAGCACCCATCAGTTGGAAAGAAATATTTTGATAGGTGCCGAGTACACATTTTCCATTATGTGAGCTATTGTTTTCGCATTTGCAGCAAGATGTTTGCGTTTGGTGTCTCTATCAAATTTAAACAATATGGCGGCAATTTAATTCGATACGCACACTTGTAAATTCATCATCAAATATTTCTTGAGACTTATGGAAGTAAATTTATATGAATATTGGGATATAAGTTTCAATAAAATCTACTTGTATTTAAAAAAAACTTGACGACTTCGTAACAATGATAAATCCCCATTGGAAACCTGCACTACAACGCTTGTTTTGAATACAAGGAATTGTATCGTTTCTTGCCAGACAAATGTCGATTTCACAGTCATAATCAGCTGTCAGTTAGTCATAATGCTGTGAAAATGAAGAAGTGTTTGTCTATGAACAACAACATGTAACAATAACACTTTTTGTTATATTTGCGGGGGCAAGTATAGTAAGGAAATCCGGTACGGGAGTTGCGGTACGGAAAGAGTTAATATGCTTTTACTTCATATCAGTTAGGAAGTATCTTGTCTTACTTGAGACTACAGCTTGTTCATATCTTGTCTCGCTTGAGACTACAGCTTGTCCGTGTGTATGCTAAAGGCTACTCCAGATGTGAATATGTGTGGAGGAGGAGGAGTCTATTGCTATCTACTTGAATGTCTTAATTTCACACCATGACATTTTCTGTAATTCTTGTCCTAAAGCTGATGTGAAATATGCTGAAATAAAGATGGAGAATGGTAAATCTCAAGGCTGGGGACTTGTCCGATTCGGTTCCGCTGAAGATGCTCAGAGAGCAATATGTATCCTTACAGATGTGACACGATTCATGATAATGCTGATTAATGGTTGTTCTTTGGTTATTCCAACCACACATTCTTTTTCATGTTAAATGTTTAATAAGTGAAGTCATATAATTATGAGTATGAACAAGTAATTTTTTCAGAAACACAGAAAAGAAGACAATTATTTTTGTCATTGTTTGAACCTTAACCCTCACCAGCTGCGATGAACCGGACGAGAGTAGACGGGCGTGAAGTGGATGTCAAGCTCTACCGCTGAATGACGGTACTGCTTGCACTCACAAACTGGTTTCTCTTTGGTGGTCCGTGATCACTGGCATTGACCAGTTGGCAGTTTGGGATTTATTAACTTTTGTGTCATCAGTTGTTGATGTTTGTCGGTAGTTTCATGGGTTTTAGTTATGTTCTGTTGTGACCTCGGCCAGGGCAGGTTATGATTCGAGACTAAGATACCATATATCTACACAAGGTATTGTTTGATGCAGGAAGGATTGGAACTCTGGTCACACAATAGATACATTATTCATTGAGCCATGGACTTTTTGTAGTAATATTGAACCCTGATTTGAAAGTTGTGCTTAAAGCTGACTTTACTCAAGGCCCGATCATCATTTTAATTGTTATGTTGTATCAGTGGTGTGTTACTGATGTCGATATTCTCGTCTCGTCACTCTGGTCTCCGTGTAATCATGCATTATCAATAACATGCTTTCGTATTTGTCATCATCATCATTTAATAAAGAAGTCCGTTTGTAGGTTTGAGTTTTATTTTTTTCTTCTTACACAGTTGGTGTTTGACATACCCAATATCGTGCACTCCATAGAATGTATGGGATTGAAGCTACCTGCTGATTTAAGTTGATGGAAATCACAAAACTTCAAGCATGTGGCATTATAATCGTTTGATACATGTACAATGTGCAAAGATCGGTGGATTATTTTCATAATTTTGTTGTATTGAAACAGTGTTTTACCTTTATTGTCTGTGTCGTTTGATTGCAGATTGTTATAAATAAGGAGATTGTTCATTTGTCTTTCCATGATAAAATTGACAGATACTGGTATGGAAGATATTCTATATTTATAAGTTTGAGATATTTTGATAAAAAATTGTGTGCTTTGAGAGAAATTTAATTTCTGTCTATATTTTTGCTTGAAGGAGGAAAGGGAACTACATTTTATTTATTTATTGTATATTATTACTCGTTTTGAAATGTTATATATCTATTTCATTGTAGTAAAATAGCTGAAATCTTCACAAAGCAGAACCTTATTTTTGGTATAACACTATTTTCTAATTTGTTTCAAACAATGTGGCATAGATGGATATATTTCCTTCAAATTCTGTAGACTATAAAATCTTATTGTTGTGTTATTGAGCTTGAGTGTACTAGTTTGATCAGATCCTAAATTTGTTAAAAATTATGTGAATCTTTGTGTATACAGGTGTGTGTTATCCCTTCAAAAATGATTGAAAACTGATTTGATATAAGAAATATCTTATCTTTCGAAAAACAAAAACAGTAATAAAAATTTGCTCTTGAATTTGAAACCTAGGTGAGGTGAAGGGTGAACAAAATCTTTAAATCTCTCGCCAGCAAATTGTGTGAACCATTTCGTATAGGATTTTGTGTAGTAAAAGTGAATGAGTAAGTTTAGTTTTGATACCGATGTGCTGGAAATGTGACATGATGTTTGCAGTATTACTATGTTGGTGTGTGGCATTTTGCGACGAAGGGATTTCTCTTGGATTTACTGACAGCGTACCGGAATGCGGGGTTGACGATGTCTGCTGAGCTGGCCTGTGTTTTTATGGAAAGTCTGTGTGACAGACATTTGTTTGCAGAGTTTTCCAGTTTTGTGTGGTCTCAATGCTCCAGGAGTAACAGTGTCCCCATTACAGGTGTTCGTACTTGTAGGGGTCTGTTCAGTACAGGTATTTCATTGGAATTATTACTGGTATTGAATGTGATGCTTTTGCTTTAAAATTCATTTTTTCATGTCTTTTGTATTATATTTGTGATAAACTGGTTTAAAATCTTCACTAATATATGATGGGTGGTTTTTGTTAAACTTTTTGGAAAAGAATTCAAATTTGAATGGGAAAGAACTGTCAATGATACCTTTGTTTAGTTGTGTGTCCTAACTTTCCAATCTGAAAAAAACAAATGTGGAGAATCTGAATTTGTATGCATGATGTGAATTGTAGTCCTGTGTCTCTAGCTGAACACTAAAATGGAATTTGTTTTGAGAAAAGTTATTGGTAAACTCGCAATACCAAGAGTTTCACCTACTTGTGGCCTGGAGTTTAGATTGGGTTGGGATCGGAATATTTTCCCCTATTCTGGTGCTGGGTTGTTTTGCTCAAAATTGGCCTGTTCTTCCTTCGTTAGTAAATTGATGTTGTGATCACACTCCTTTTAAAAGAAGTGTCTTGTTTTGTTAACTGTTTGCTATTTTCAGTGTTGAATACTTTGAAGTAACAGGAAGTAACCTTTGACCTTTGAGTGTAACCTTTGAGTAACAACTCTATACAAACGGCTCACCCAGGATGATCAGACAGATGGAGTGAAGATATCCATGGAAACACTGTTGAAAAGTTTTTTTGCAAATTTTGATTGTGTGGCTTATTATTGATTGATATTTTGAGTTTTTACTTGGGATCCAATCATTAGGACTCTCCTTGCATATGGTTTGTGTGTCAGTTGTGAAAATTGTCACTTGCTTTCTGTGATCAATACTTCTGTTTCTGAATTGTTGAAAATAATTTGATGAAAGTTTAATTTCTAAGAAATTTTAATAAATAAACCTGTTTGAAGGAAAATACGCTTTGTCTGGTGAATTGTATTCTTTTTTAAAACTTTAATTTTTAAATATTTCAAGAAAAAAGTGATCAATTAAATCCATTTGTTTTGAAAGTCGTTACAAATTTGAGATAATTGAAACGTATCATGAGTGTCACATGAGACTTAGTACTACAGATATTTTTATCAAATGTCATTTATTCTTGCCAGGCATAACTGAGACTTGAGTCTAGTGATTAAGTCAACATGAGTACAGTGCAAACAGTGACATGTCTCGGAGGACAACTATGGGCTGCCTATATTGAGACTTACCTCTACATCTACATGGTGAGTTGTTACCTCCAACAGGCTAAATCTTATTGACTCAGCGAAATAGAACATTGTTCTGAAAGTTTGAAGATTTCTAGTGTCAGAAATAGAATACATGTTTGCAGGTAATATAGCATAAGTGAAAAACACGGAGATCATTCATCCCACATAGTAGGAAAACATGAAAAATTACTCATGCTACAAAAGGAATACATAAGCATGCAACTAAATCGACAGAATTCAACTGTTATCAAATTATGAAGATTTCATTTTGTAATTTTCACTGTCGATGCTGCTCTCTAGATCTGAGATCACATTATGGTGAAAAACATCACAACCTGATATTTTTTCACTCTATAAAAAAATATTTACTCCTGAAACCATGATATTTCACAGGTAAAACTAACAGTTCTAATTTCCCTTGAGATATAAGATGATAAATGAAAAAGAAGTTGACGTTTTATCAGAATAGAAAAAAAACAAAGAAATCACTTGATTTGATTTGGATGTTGTAATCAAAACCCACTAATGCATCGTTGCTTGACAGACATATGTTTGTCAATGAAATGTCAAAGTGTTCAGCTCTTGCAAAGAAATGAAACAACTGTTTTTGACAAGCACCAAATATCTCATTTTACCAGGTGTGATCTAGACAACTTCTCAAGCCCTGTCCGAGCAACACTACAAATTGCGTCCACTACGTACACGCTATACAGTCACATGGTAAGTAAAAACGAAACGTGATCAAAAGATAGGTTTTCTCATGGGTTTCGTCTTGCAATAGTTTTCAGACAATTCTTAAAAAATTGATTATAAAGTTGTAGGTATATAAAATGTTAAACTATTTTTTTATCTGTGAAGATGGTATAAGGTTACTAGGTACACTTCTTCTCTATTGGTTTTCAAAGTATGTTTGGTAAGCATGCAATATTGGCTTTGTTATGTTTTAAATGTTATAATCTTTGTGTTTTTTAGGTATTCTGAACTACTGAAAGTTAGAACTGTATGGAGTGGACAACCAAAGGAAGGGCTGTAAATGTGGAATCTGTTGGACCAATCAGGACCGCCTGGTGAAGCTAGTAAACATGCAAGTGTGGACATTCCAAATATGTCATGTACATGTGCAGGAATGTTGTGGGCATCCTAAGCAGGACTTGTCAATGTTTAGACATTGCAGCATTGTCAGAACATTTAGCAATAGCTAACAAACATCTAGGGGAAAACATGGCTATTTGAAAGTTTATATTGTGGCTAGATTTCTTCTTGTGAATGTATGGAGCACCTTTAGACATTCAAATAACCTCTGCAGCATGAAGATAAACTATTTTGATGTGAAAATAAATCTGTAATTTTCATTGATATTCAGTTGGAGTGCTAACACTCCAGACATGTCAAACTATGTGAATGATTTCATATGGTTTCAAAAAGCCAGCATTAAAGACTGAAATGATGACACACTGAAGTCCTTTTGTTTTGATCATTATATCCTATGTTACCATGACATTATGATACTGTATACCAGGAAATTTTCGCCAAGTCAAACTTTCGCCCATCACCCATGAAACCTTTTTTTCACCCAGTGATAATTTCGCCATTCACATTAAATTCCTCTGTATATTATGTTATTTACTTATATTTGCTGTAATGATAAATTCACCCTATTTACAGGGGGCAAAAATTAACCTGTAGTGAAAATTTCCTGGTATACAGAAGTGAAATAGTAATCATTCAGGTTAATGTGGTATGAAACCACTAGACATAGTTTATACCAAATAATTGACGCAGTTCTGTGGTATCAACAGCTTTAGTATATTAGAAACAATGAATGGCATATTGATATAGTGTCAGTACAGTATATCCCACTTTATATCATCTTGGTTAATGTCACTTTGTTAACACTTGCCAATCGACAGGAAGTCCAACTTACTTGTACAAGCGTAAACCTCGGATACAATGAGGACTTATAATGTTTGTATTACAGTTAATTACCATACCTTAACTTGGTGTAAAAGAGTCGAAATTCTTCACTAAAAACTAGCTTTGTTATGCCATTGGGGAATTTGTATTTGTACTATTTACAGTAAAACATAATTTCTCCAAAAAGTTTAATGTTTTTAAACTTGTACTGGAATTCTCACACAAAAAAAGGTTTATCACATTTTCCTCTAAAAATAACATGACATGAAGATTTAAAAGAAAGCACAATCAAAACAATCTTCATTACAATGTTTCAATTTTTGCATTACAAGAAATGTAAAGGAGAAAACAAACAATAGTGGGACGGAATTTACATACAACTGATTAATTAGGTACTCCTCAACTCATTCACCCCTCAAATTTCATAATGAACTATACCAACCTTTGAATGGGAAGAGCTCGAATGTGTCTTCAGAGGTGAATGAAATAAGCAATGTAAATGATACACAGTCGAAATATTAGTCAAAATAATAAATATAAAAATAGTTTAACAGTAACATATACCGGTATTCAAATACCCTATAATTATTGATGTCTTGCTGGACATGGAGCAAATTGTACATAAATGATCATAGACCATGTCGATCTCTAGACAGACCTCTTTGGATATTACCAGTACTGTCCCTGAAAATAGTCTTCCATATCTCATAGTTGAAATAGCAATGAACAATTAAAAAAAAACAACTGAATAGCCAAATACATCCAACAAACACTATACAAACAAGGAACCAAATCTTAACCAAACAATGAAAACGCGAACAAACAGTTTTGTTGTATATGAACTGAGCCTAGTAGTACTGTATAACAGGAAAGGTTTGTGGGTACTTTCTTTCGTGGTTTTAAGCTATTTAGATCATTTCATGGTACAAACATTTGTGGATATCCTATATTACCAAACAGTAGACACATAATCATTCAACAGCAACCACGAAAACCACAAATGTTTATACACAAACCTTTCAAGTTATACAGTATATGGATGACCTTTCAGTGAGGAGGTCTATTCCTCAGGGTTAGCATTGTGATATAGGAATGAACTTTTCTGATTAGGGCAGTATATTGATACTTTCCCGGATCATACATATGATATAGGGGTGAATAACAACTTAGACTTTCCTATGTCAGCCTTGTTTTAGGCAGTCATTTAGAGTTTTCAGGTAAACCATGTAGCATCAGGATCAACGTCTGTCATTTAAAAGGTCTACTTAAAGTAGAAGAGGATCCCAGGTCAGCCATAGGCACGAGTTGCTGTGATCTAGGAGGTCAGCTTGGCTGCTTACAAAGGTCCTGGTACAACTGGAAGGAGAAGATAAATAGGTGGAACCTGTTACCCAGGATCAAATAGCTGACATGGCAGTGTATTCTGAATTGATAATTATCAAACTTGGCTAAAATATAACTATTTCCATTATTGAAAGTTGAAGAACACATGAAGTTTACCGCAATGTGTCAGCTAGAGCAGAATTGCTGCACTTTTTTCTAACATGCTGTAAGGTCTGTACACACGTCCACACGTCCACACCACTTGTCTTGAAGGTGGTCATTGAATGATCGCATGTTCATACTTAGCTATGATATTTTCCCACTACCTGTGAGGACAGTGTGAATATATATGTTCCCACTAGCTGTGAGGGCAGTGTGTATATATATGTTCCCACTAGCTGTGATGACAGTGTGTATACATGTTCCCACTAGCTGTGAGGACAGTGTGTATACATGTTCCCACTAGCTGTGAGGACAGTGTGTATATATATGTTCCCACTAGCTGTGAGGACAGTGTGTGTATATACATGTCCCCACAAGCTGTGGGGGCCAGTGTGTATATAAATGTTCCCACTAGCTGTGAGGACAGTGTGTATACATGTTCCCACTAGCTGTGAGGACAGTGTGTATACATGTTCCCACTAGCTGTGAGGACTGTGTATACATGTTCCCACTAGCTGTAAGGACAGTGTGTATACATGTTCCCACTAGCTGTAAGGACAGTGTGTATACATGTTCCCACTAGCTGTGAGGACAGTGTATATATATGTTCCCACTAGCTGTGAGAACAGTGTGTATATATGTTCCCCCTAGCTGTGAGAACAATGTGTATATATGTTCCCACTAGCTGTGAGGACAGTGTGTATATATGTTCCCACTAGCTGTGAGGACAGTGTGTATACATGTTCCCCCTAGCTGTGAGGACTGTGTATACAAGTTCCCCCTAGCTGTGAGGACAGTGTGTATATACATGTTCCCACTAGCTGTGATGACAGTGTGTATATATGTTCCCCCTAGCTGTGAGGACAGTGTGTATACAAGTTCCCCCTAGCTGTGATGACAGTGTATATATATGTTCCCACTAGCTGTGAGGACTGTGTATACATGTTCCCACTAGCTGTGAGGGCAGTGTGTGTATATAATATACATGTTCCCACTAGCTGTGAGGACAGTGTGTGTATATACATGTTCCCACTAGCTGTGAGGACAGTGTGTATACAAGTTCCCCCTAGCTGTGAGGGCAGTGTGTATATATGTTCCCACTAGCTGTGAGGGCAGTGTGTATATATATCCCCCTAGCTGTGCGGGCAGTGTGTGTATATACATGTTCCCACTAGCTGTGATGACAGTGTATATATATGTTCCCACTAGCTGTGAGGACAGTGTGTATACATGTTCCCACTAGCTGTGAGGGCAGTGTGTGTATATACATGTTCCCACTAGCTGTGAGGACAGTGTGTGTGTACATTTTCCCACTAGCTGTGAGGGCAGTGTGTATATATATGTTCCCACTAGCTGTAAGGGCAGTGTGTATATGTATGTTCCCACTAGCTGTGCAGTAGGAGGATGCTAGGAGTAGACACAAATGGTTGCTATGAGGGTGGTAGGTGTAGACACACCTGCCGTGTGGGCTAAAGATGTAAAGATACATCTGTCTGCTCTGAGGGTGGTAGGGGAGATACACTTACCTGATGTGATGGCGGTTGCTGTACAAATGCCAACAATGATGAGAACGGCGCATCCTGCATATCCGATCATGGAGAATAGGACAAAGAAAAACGCGAAATTATAGTCGGACCGGGATGTCCAGCTCTCCGACGACACAGATGACCCGAACGTGATCACAGCAGCGCCTAACAACAGGGCTGAAACAAGATAAGTATACACTATTTTTCAAATGTTCCGTGCGTGTGCAAGAAAGATTTCCACTGGGTCAAAACGTTTAAAGATTATTACGTTTGTTTATTTGTTTGAGATTTAACGTCCTAGCAACAGTGAAGGTCATAAACATTGCTACCTAGTAATAGTATTCTACTGATATATATTGTACGTATCGAGCGTAATCTGTATGTCATAATTTATCGAGCGTAAATCAGACATACCAGCATCTCATAATTGTTTGGGCGTAATTCAGACATACCAGCATCTGATGATTGATGGGGCGTAATTCAGACATACCCGCATCTCATAATTGATTGGGCATAATTCAGACATACCAGCATCTCATAATTGATGGGACGTAACTCAGACATAAAAGGCATGTCATAATTGTTTGGGCGTAATTCAGACATACCAGCATCTCATAATTAATTGGGCGTATTTCAACCATACCAGCATCTCATAATTGATTGGGCGTAAGGGCGAAATTCAAATATACCAGCATCTTATAATTTATCGGGCGTAATTCAGATATACCAGCATCTCATAATTGATTGGGCGTAATTTAGACATACCAGCATCTCATAATTGATTGGGCATAATTCAGACATACCAGCATGTCATAATTTATCGGCCGTAATTCAGACATATGCCAGCATGTTATAATTTATTTGGCGTAATTCAGACATATGTCAGCATGTCATAATTTATCGGGCGTAATTCAGACATATGCCAGCATGTTATAATTTATTTGGTGTAATTCAGACATATGTAGGCATGTCATAATTAATCGGGCGTAATTCACACAGATATATGCCAGCATGTCATAATTTATCGGGCGTAATTCAGACATATGTCAGCATGTTATAATCTATCGGGCGTAATTCAGACATATGCCAGCATGTTATAATTTAATTGGCGTAATTCAGATGTCATAATTTATCGGGCGTAATTCAGACATATATAAGCATATCATAATTAATCGGGCGTAATTATTCGATACAATTCAGCGTTGCGTTATTAAGACATGTCTTACCTGTTTTCTATACTAACGGAGGTAAAGAATGATCGGTGACATATTGGACCGTTTTTGTTAGCCAGAAGTGATCATGCAACGTTTGTCCAATATTTGAGCTAACCATAGTTAAATATTTACCAATGAAATATGACACGATTGTAAAGCTAGGTCTCTGTGATACCTTTCTATCATACTTATCCAAATCAAACCCTAAATTCTGTGTATGATACACTTCGCTGTAAGCATCGTAGAGGAACGGCATTCACTAACATTGTGCCATAGAAACGACCTGCGTGTCACAGCACAGAAAGTATCTAAAACGCATTGTATCGTTGAGGAACGACCTTCACAATAGATCGAGGGACGATCTATACCGCAGTGTATCGTAGAGGAACGACCTTCACAATAGAGAAACGACCTACACCGTAGTGTATCGTAGAGGACGACCTTACCAATAGAGATACGATCATTACCGCAGTGTATCGTAGAGGAACGACCTTCACAATAACGAAACGATCTACACCGCAGTGTATCGTAGAGGAACGACCTTCACAATAACGAAACGATCTACACCGCAGTGTATCGTAGAGGAACGACC
>JAUMHH010216635.1:10120-27336 GCA_032359455.1 Chlamys rubida | reverse complement strand
GACAGATTTTGGTCAAACTTTATACAAAGGTCAAGTATGAGTATACGTCAGGCATCGTTGTGTTTCAGGGTTCCAAGTTCAAGGCCAAGGTCACAGTTGCTATATATAGAAAATCCTCAACCAATTCAATGTCATCAGTCCAGCTCTACTGCTACTTCATTTCTTAACAGATTTTGATGAAAGTTTATACACAGAATACCTCGGACATCATTTTTGTGTTTCAGGGTTCCAAGGTCAATGCCAACATATTTCAAGGTATCAAGATCAAATTGGCTGTAACTATTGATAGAACATCAAACACTGAAACTAATTTCACAAATGGCGAGGGGCGCATTCATGTCTTACAGACATTTTCTAGTTTTATTTAGAAAATTATAGATTTCATTCATGTTTTCTGAAATTCTTCACCTATGTCAATTATAGATATTGCCAATTTAAAAGGCCTTCACCTTTTCAGTATCAATTTACTGGAACGATTGTGGCAACTAAAAAATTGACATTACAAAGTCATAAAAGTGTCATCTCGTGTGATTGGTCCATAAAAGGCTGTGCTGTATGTAACTCTGGGGAGAAACCATTGGGTTCGGTAGATAGCCACTCTAGATATCTGAAGTCTAGTGAATGCCATTACTGGTCCAGTTAATGATTCTGAGTTCATGACCCCTCTTAACTGACATATTTCTGTGCCTGACAAGGAACGTGATCAAGGAAAGTATGTATATGTAACATGTTGATTATCTTTAGGATCTGAGTTACAGACAACAGTTCTAACATAACACATTAGGGGTCTGTGGGGGTCACAGTGACCTATATTTACACCATGTATATTGATTTTGTGTTCTACTATATCTTTCATCAGTGTTGTATATTCACTGATGAGAAAATGTAACGTTAGTTCCAAATATATATATTACAAAGAGAGAGAGAAGATAATTTCTACACAAGTTTTCCATTTCAATGTTAAATTTTATGAGATTTATGAAACATATCTAAGAATTTTTAGTTTATCAAGCCTCTAGCTAGCTGTCAAGCTAAAATTTAAAATTTGTGACACTCATCAATCTGGCATATATATAAAATGGAGTTTCAACTCATGTTGGATCCTTTTTATCATAAGATCAAGAATTTTCACAAATACATTAGTATTGCGAAAAACTCTTTTTTCATGTTCATTCTTGGCTATATATCTTTTGTCTCCAACTATGATTTGATAATATAATCTAGAAATCTGTGATGCAATTTCATTGTCAGTTTATGGCATCACAGTGAGGTTATAGTACATGAGTTCTTATGTATGGGTGTCTTCACTTTATAACTGTATATATATTGATCACATGATTGGTCACATGATTGATCACATGATGGCCATCATTATTAATATAGATAGTTGACTTGTAAGCATTAAAGCATGGCATATTTTTTATATTAATAAATAAGCAAATACAAATCATTCATTGATTGTTATCCATTCATTGAGGTTGTGTACATGTTTACCAGATTCTAGAAGTATCTTTCTTGTAGAGGTATTTAAATTAGAATTGAAAAAAACATCCTCGAAATGTTAATCATTATAAATTGTATTCTATTGTCTAATATCAGTCATAAAAATATCAGTATATGAATTTAAAAGCCAAAAATTGGTAAAATGATTTATATCATGATGATTGCAGTTCGTATCTAAATTTAAAGTTCATCGAAATAAAACTTTCGTTTTTTACAGAAAAAAATGAGTTTGCTATATAAAGCATGGTGAAATGTGATAAGTGCGTTGATTTTGATTTTATTTAGGAAAAGAACCTTGCCACTGTTTATTGTAGACTTTTCTGTTGATTCTATGAGGAGAAGAGTCATGATTGTGTTAACTCTGATTTCAATTCCTTGTCCAGGTTGAAGCCATTCCGATACCAAAACAAATTAAAACAATTACTATGGATATGATGTCAATATATTACTGTACAGTGAAGCCTGTCTACTCCAACCCCTGAGCATTCCAACAACCCTGCCTGATCCAGCATAATGCTGTAATCCCATTTCTTACAAAAGCTAATAAATCAAACCTATATGTATTCTGTTATTCTGCCTTAACTCATTCACCCCTGAAGACACATTTGAACTCTTCCAATTCAAAGGATGGAAAAGTTCATTATGAAACTTTAGGGGTGAATGGCATAATATCTTGAGTAGTATGTTATAATCCAAAGGATGTTGATAAAGACAGGTTTTATTGCACTAATGGGACCCAACTTAAAAAAGGCTAGCACTAACACAGCTGATTGTGATATATGATTGTCATCTGGGCCCATTGCCTCAGCCTCAGCAGCTTAACCCTTTCACCCCTATGTAACTTAAGTAGACTCTACCATGCATTGATACGGATGAGTCCATTATGGTCTACAGTGGTGAAAGTGTTAACAACAACTAATTAAGGCAATACTTCAAATCAAGAAGATTTTCAAAAATATTAAAATTCAAAACTAAAATTACATTGGTGAGGATTCAAAATGACCAATTAAAGACAAAAAACACAACAACACATTTCAATTTTCAGATATTTCTCAATAATCAAATTTTGTGCCAACAGCTTGTAAAGCTAATCTGTCTGTGACCAGCCAGGTCCAGTTAACTATGTTAATTTTACAACATCAATAAGACTAGGCCTGATGGTAAGTCCACCCATGACAATTGACAGTAGAATTCCAACAAATCTTGTTTTATTGCCCTGTAATAGGCCAACACCTCACTTTAAGACCAAGTTTATGTATTTGCCTCCTGGTCTTATTGCAGAACAAAAACAGTAGTTTATGGTAAACACATGTTTGACTGCCCCCACCGACTCTATCTCTAGAATATTGAATTATTATTTAGGAAAAAATGATCTCTAATAATTTTGATCACTTGGATGTCTGTTTCTAGAGACCCTAAGCTCTCAAACTAGGGGAAGATAAGCTAGTAGTAAAGTACAGCTGAGAAATTCTTCAAAAAAACTAGAGGCTGGTAGTCAGTCTGTTAACACATGTCAGCTTGTGAGATTTTAAAGGTTAACTTCAGAGTTGAAAGGTCAACTAATCACATTATCTCAGGAATACAATCTCCTCATGCTCCTAATGATCCATCCCGGATTGAATTTAATTCTACCACTGTTCAATATCACACTTGTAAACAATATATTCATTTAAGAAAAGTTTGAAACTTTGTATAAATATCTGGAATTGGCAAAAGTTTAAATCATTAGGTCTTTTTACAGTCTACTTTCTTTCACAAATATCAAATAACAGGGTCCAATCATTCAGTTTAGCTTAATAAGCTTAACAACCTAACACAGAGCTACCAAAAGACCATCTGAAGACGAGAAACACCAAAATATTGGTAAATGTTTGGATCCTTCTCAAAAATGTCTTTTTGGGAAAAACAAATTGGCTAGTGACTCCTTGAGTTAAACAGACTTTTTACCTTATATAATCATCTGTGGTATCAAAGGTTGGTTATGATATATTCAGCTATTCAAGCCTAAAGCTTGATTCTATATTGATTATCATGCAAGACAAATTTAAATTATCATTAAGTTAATTGAAGATTAAAAAAAAAAATCAATTTAATAAAATTCTTTAGAAAAAGGGATCAATTTAACACACATTTATCTGTAGTGTATTTATTTCTATGATATATTTTTGATTCTATTAAAGAAATATAACTAATGTGAAAATACACATATTTAAAAGTTCATAACTGTCAAATTCACACCCATAACAAGTCGCCAGCATTCATCCCAGATTCATCCTTTTGATAAAATGTCACCGTTCTAATATCACACCTGTTTGTTTTGTAATTCTAATTCGTTAGTTTGTCTCCGTACCTTAAGCACACCTGTATATTTTTATCACATTTCTGTTCTGTAACACCCGTGTTTGTGAAACAGGTACAGTAACCCATGTTTACAACTTAAACAGACATATTAGTAGCTAATTAACTTCATTATCATATTCATTAATCAATAAGCCCATGCTTGGTAATAAGCTTAAGCCCACCCATATCTCTTGCAGTTCAGTAAAAATGCCAACAAATGGTAATTAATTGCCCTATAATAAGCCCACCCCTACTTTGAATCAGAGATTATGTGTTGGACTCTGCAGGGTTTATTTATTGAAGGATAAATACGGTAAATGAAGTTAGAGGTTTTGAATCGCTTCATATAGTATTTTTACCTGTTTTAAACAATAACATATTTTCTGTATCCTTAGAGCTTCATTATAAACATGTTTTACTGTAAAGCTTCATCTGGGCATAATCTATACCCGCAGGTTCTTAATATTACAACATTCTTCATGAACTATTTTCATTCATATCACACCTCTATAACAAATACCTGTATTTACCTGCCTACATCCCACCAGAATTACCTGTCCATGTCAACCTTACACCTGTAGACTTATACAGGTGTCCCAGTGGTGGTGGTAGGTACTCTATGTAAGGGACTTTTCTCACAGTCGCCCATAATTAGACGGCGGTATGCCGTCCTAAAATTGTTGTCCATGACGGTGTATACTACAGGGTTTAGACAATACGACAACCAACCAAGTGTTGTTGTCCATAGGTGGTGAACCGGTTTAGAGAAACTACGATCATACACATTCATTATAAAGTACGGGAACGTTCCAAAGAAAAATATGGCAAATATACACATCATCATGGCAGATAGACGAAGTGCCTTAGTCATTGCAGATGTACCTTTCCATTGGCCGACACGTTTTGAACTTCCGTAAGCTACACATCCGATTCTGGCATAACAGAATACTATGAAGATACATGGCACAATAAATCCAAGTGTCACTGTCACAATTCTGTTGGAATGATCAACGTTGAAATTATTAAAAGTACATGCTAGAACAGCAGGCTGGAAACGAAACGACCCCCAAATCCCAAACGAGGGAGGGAGAGTGAACATGAGGGGTAGAACCCAGCTGAAGATAAGTGTAAGAATCAGAGGGCGCGTGTTTGAAGCTTTCTTATACTGGCCTAAATGAACGATGTTGAGGTACCGGTACAGTGCAATTACACTAAGGTGCACCATAATGACCCCCACAAGCGTGTAGCGGATGCCACCTGCGGCGCTACAGAAATCCGGTGGAATGAGATGAGGATCCTGAATATGGAACACAACTGCCTGAAGGGACAGAATGAGGAGGCAATACAGGAATCCAGCGAAACTGAGGCTCCCGATGAGAACACAGTTGATATTGTTACGGAGACTGCTGGAACAAATCGCCAATACGGTGATGAGATTCCCAAAGCTCCCGATCGCACACAAACTAATAGCCACCACCTCCAGCACGACCAGTGTCTCCCTCTGGTCACACCACCACTCATCACAAGAGGCATTACGTGAAACATTCATTGTAGTGTGAAGCACAAATACAATTTTAAGTTAAATTTTGGAAATTTTTTAAGTATCCGTTTGGTAAATCTCCATTGTTTTGAAAATTCCGCCAAAGCTGCTTTGCCCAATGTACAAAACTGTATCTTTAATTATATTTGTTTAAATCCATATTGGTTCCATCACAGCTTATGTTTGTTTGTATTGATCCCAAGAAATTCAATTAATTCAAAATTGAACATTTTATAGATTGTTTTTGTTTACTTTTTAACATTTTTCTAACATCAGGTTGATATCACTGTTTCAGTTTTGTATTGAATTTTAATGGAATTCACCTTAATTTTCCAATCAATTGACAAAATTCAATTAAGCTGCTCCAAAATATTAAGGATTAATTGGAATTTAAATATCTGTAGTGTTGACGTGAACTCCTGTAGGAATATCTTCCCGTAGGATCACTAGAGTTCAGTAACTGCTTCTGAGTTCCAGAGACGATAATTTGTTGATTGGTCCTGGCTGTAAAAACTGCTCTGTCATGGAAATGTAATCTGCAGTTCCTTATCTCACCAATGTCCACACTTTACAGCAGGTTGGTTCTGTTGGTAATGTCACTTTCTGTGTCCAGCTGAGGATAAAATTAAAGAATTGTGTTAGGATCGAATTCTTAAAAATAGCCCACATAAAACATTATCTTCTCGGCACGTCTTTTCTATCTGTCCCAGAATGCAAATTCTTTGAGAAATGATATCAAGTTGTTTGTACGGAAATGTCTTTATATTCCAAAGGTCTTGCTATCATTACTCAGAGCATGAATTATGGATCCCTACAAACTCATTCCTCGGCAAATAAACACGAGTTGTGATTGTAGGAGTTTTATTGATTACAAACAACTCACTTTATCGCGGAAGCGTGACTTGTATAACCAGTCATGTGTAAAAGTGGCCTATGATGGGAGTACACCAGAATAGAAACGTTATGTGATATCATGGCCTATGATTGGAGTACACCAGAACAGAAACGCTATGTGATATCATGGCATTGTTGAGTTTCGTCGACATTCATTTAATAACTATTTGAAGATCGATACCTGAAGCAACAAATGAATGCCTTTGTACGATATCTTTCATTGCAGTGTCTTCCAACTACTGTGGGTATTTGTTTCAGGTTCTTTATATCTATAGATTTCAGAGAATTGCTTCTGAAAACATTACCACTTCAGGTTGAAACGAAATGCTTAATTAATACATTAGCAATCAATATCCATAAATTGCGCGGCACTTTCCCGGTATTAATCACCCGTAAAAGTCGTTATTGGGATGAGTTGACAAGAATGGAGTTCAAGTGACTAATAAATCCAGGCGGAGAATTAAACTTTGTTACTCCGACAATCATGTTCTTGAATAATGTCTCTGAAATTGCTGTGATTCATTTCTTTTCTTTCACGTTTGGGCGCAAAAGTAAGTTGTATGGTTTGATTGAGTTTCCGTTATGTTACTAATAATCACCTTTTTAGTGTTAGATTTCTTCATAGGACATCTCCTCAGCAATTGGTTCGCTGATTCATTGTCATCTACAGCAACCCATCCTGTACCTGAAAGTATAAATCGGACACTTATTACATGGTATGCCAGTAAATTTAGATACTTTGTACAGTTAGCTTTGCCTATAATGGACACGCTTCTCGCTTCATGAAAAAGTAATTTCCTCAGAAATTCGGAATTCCGCAATAATTACCATATCTCATGAAGTTAGTTATACTAACGACCCAGCAAGACAGATACGTATTTGAGCCATAGATATCTATGCTTGTCAATTTGGGTGGCTCGTAAAAGGAGGCTCGTCAATCAAACGTTCTGTTAGACCCTCACAACAGCTTAGGGAGATCTGCAGAACAAGCCACTTGTGTATAGAGATCGGCTGCCCAGTGACAGCATTGTCGTTGTGAAGTGTGCTTATAGCGTCAGTTAGTATCCACGGACTGCTTCTTACTGCTGTTCACCAATGTGAGAGTGTGGCTATATACTTGAGATCTAAAGCCTGTGTAATTCTGCTGTATTAGGGTCGGGGCTACTGTGTGTAATTAATTAGAAGCTACAGTCATAATAGATATTGGCCTCTCAGACAGGATGACTTTTATCTACCCTTCTTGATACGGTACATCTAACCTGTCATAAAGGACCACTATTTCAGGCTCACAAGGGTGGTCTCTGATGACTTATAGTGACCCATTAACAGTCAACTCTCTAGATAAATAATGGCAAAACTGTTTGACCAAATATTTTTTCAAGACCCACTTTAGTTTAAACATATTTTATTGCCAAGCAAATGGATTGGGCATAAGTTATTAAGCTTATATTAAGCCCTTTCCCAGGAGACCGGCCACTTAATTGGTGATGCCTGAGTATGTTGTGATTCTGATCCACTTTCTTTATATCATATTGTCTGTCAATACTCAAAGCGAAATGTCCCACTGATCAACCCACAAACTTACTACTGACGTTGGTGTCATCACTTCTAAGTTAATTTCTAAAATTTGTCTTATTCATCTATATGTTGCTATTAAACTGATGGGAAAATTTAACTTTAAACTTCATAAAATGGTGTGTAAATGTGAATTAAAAACGTTGGTAATTTCTGCTGCACTTTATCATGACATTGAGCAATTAATTGTTACACTAGCATTAGCTAGCTAGATGTATAAGTTCATGTTGCTCTGTCATCTAGTGAGGTGTCAGAGAAGTTGCAGGGGAGTCCTGGGGAATTTGATTGATTAGAATGATGTCACGTGATGATCTCACCCGTTTTAACCAGTCACAAAATACACCAATTAACGGAGCAGCTATTATGACAATAATTCAATACTTTTCTTTTTACATTGTGTGTATCTTGTAGATTATAATTATTGGTATAATTCATCAACTGTCATATTCAGAGGTACTAATTACCAGGCTCCAATGGTGGGTCTAAGGTACTAATTACCAGTCTCCAGTGGTGGGTCTGAGGTACTAATTACCAGTCTCAAGTGGTGGGTCTGAGGTACTAATTACCAGTCTCCAGTGGTGGGTCTGAGGTACTAATTACCAGGCTCCAGTGTTGGGTCAGAGACTAAGTATCTTCTTTAAAATTTATAAGATTTATTTCTTTGGATCAATTAATTCTGTGAAGTTTGAACGGAAAAATCAATGTGCGCTGCATCAGTGACAGCCTTAAGTGGTTTACTTACTGATAAGATTAATATGCTATTTTTTTTATGAAAATTGTACAAGATATACGTAAACAAACATGAAATTTAAATAATTTGCTCGGTAAAAAAAAACCCAGTATCCCCATTATCTTTCTCACCCTTTTCCCCTTGAATATATAGCAGGCTGAATTTAACATTTGGAGAAAATTGAGATAGCTAGGTATGCAGTAATTTGGTTTTAACACAACTGGAAACAAATTCAACGCTGTGGCCCAATTTGTTTTAAAAGGCTGAGAGGATGAGCAATGGAATAAGGCAAATTGTTATTCATCATGTATTACTTGTAGAACCTGGATGTGATATATTTGAAATTTTTAAAATTGCATAAAAAGCTGTTTGTAAATCAAATCTAATTATACAGATAGGCTACAGATATGTGTTCTGTGGGAAAATATCCAGCTCTGTTTACTAGCAAGAAAGAGAATCTGATCAAAGATATGAATTTCTTTCTTTTTTGTATTTTTGTAACATCTTGTTTAATCCTTAGATAATTACTCTTAAATGTTTAATTTTCAAGGGAAGACAGATACACAATTATGGATATGAAACAATATTAATGTGGAGAAACAAGAGCATCCCTACTCAAGCACATTTTACAATGTGATTTCCTGTATTTTCTCCATATGTATGATGGTGTGTATGTGTGAGTTGTAGGTTGTATAGGTGATCTGCTTGTTATGGGTCCATATTTCCAATGACTCATTTAAACTAAATTACCGCTTGAATTAACTACTGCACAGGGAAATATTATACAGTCCCATCTTAGAGCAAACTGTACTCCACTCTAGGGCGGTGGAGCTTAGTCAAAAGGCTAACTGCAAATATATCTTATCAAAGATCTAAAATATTGACCGACATAATCTTAACACAGCCCCGTTTTGTCTCCTGTGGGAATCAATCATAAATGATCTTATGGTCAATAGGCAGACCCCATAAACTCTGCCAGGCAAACCTGGTAATATAAATGAAAAAGACTACTTATCAAAGATTCAGTGGATGGTCTTTGAAAAGCTTGGCCTTGCAGTCAGAAATAATGTTTTAGCTATGACAGGGATATCATTACACAATTAAATATGGCGACTTTTTAACTGTATTATCTATCTGGCTCATGCTATTGGGTGGTTCCCTGAGTGGAGGTTTTATGATGCATCATTTATTCATTAGGACCTATCATCAGACCGGATACATAGGAGCTATAGGTATCACTCAGCTTACAGTTCTTATTGCATGCATGTGCTCCTCCTTTTGTTAAGTGGTAATTAAGTGGTTCAATGATAGATAACTCTCAAAGCCTGTCATACAATTTACAGACATTGACTGACATCAGACAGCACTATGGAATGTAGAGATATATTGTATACAAACAACATAGGCCTTGATCATTGATAACAAAGCTATGAGAAAGTTTTTACAACTAAAACTTTTTCTATACCTCTAGTGCACACTATATTAAACATGAAATTTAACTGACCTTTTATAAATGACCATGTCAGAGGTCAAGGTCCATTATTCAAGTGAAAGGTCAATGGCTTACTGAGAACTGTAGTAACAAGTACTAGATGACTGGTCACATCCATAACAACAAGTTAGTGCCCTCTTATTGTCAGATTACACAGTTTCATTTTATACAGAGAAATATATTTCATGGCACTCAGTTAAATCTTTATACAGGTTTCAGCTTATTGAAGTTTTAGTTATGGTTAACAACTTAATTTTTTTCAAGGTCAAACTTTAACAGTTTTATTCCTATAGCTAATTTGCAGCATTTAAACTTTACGCAACACCATTAATATAGTGCTAACTAACTCTGTGCCAGAAGGCATAAGATATCAGGTGGTAGAGGGCATAAGTGGTTATATTTCACATATCATTTTTCAGGTCACAATTTTTCACAAAAAATTAAGTATCTGTCATTTCATTTGCCACCTCACTCACCATCGAAACATTTCAAGGTCCTCATTATTGTATTCTTAAGAATTTCTTTCTATTTCTCCCTCACTATATCACCAAACCCCTTCATAATGCCAACATTTTACTGAAAAAAATAATGGCATTATAACAAGGTTTTGGTGATTAAATGTTGTTTGTGATCACAGCGAAACTTTACTGACTTACCTGTGTATCAATCTATCATTATAACTGTATCCTTGTATGTTACAGAGCAGACTAGATTTCACTTAGACACATATACGAGTCTGTACTAAGTATCTTATCCTCAACAACTGGAAATCCCCTGGATGATTTTATACGTAATATCTAAAACCTTGGAGTCGTTAATATCAAACATTAAACATCGCAGCTGTTGCTCCGATTTACACAGCTTCGTATATATATGCTCCGGACAGGAAACCGCTGACACAAAAACCTTTAGTTTGACACTAGTTCAAAGGCTGAAGTTCTACTCGTTGCCATTTATCCTTCTCTGGATATCTTGCTTAAATACTTTTAGGATAAGATTTAGGTTAATAGAACAATTAATCTTTATTTATTTAGGAAAAAGACATATCCTATTTTATACAAAGCTTTGATTTTCATGAATGCTGGACATTTTATACTTGTTTCTAGTACTCCCAGATGTATAAATGAGCACCTGCATCTAATTGGATGTTATTAATTTGGCAGGTGTCTTCAAATGTTTTATTTCCCAGCCCACATATTTTCCCCAATGAACTTCAAATGTCAATATATATCCCATAATTCATTTGAAATAGAACACAATATTTCTAGAATTTAACATGCAATATCTGAACAATTAAAGTATTTGACATAAGATATGAAGTAGAGACAACTTAAGATGTATCAGAATCAGTTTGGATTATAAGCAGACCTGAATTTCATTCAGATCTGCCTGTTATTTTTGGAGAATTCTGTTGAATCTCTTCTATGATCTTTCTTGCGTGGATACAAGCTACTGTATACTTCGTTACTTTCTGTATACTTACGCAAGACAAGTCTGGTATTTATAAACAAAACTCAGGAACTTCAAGAGAAATTTCGGTAACTGCATTTTACCCGGAAATTATTCCCAGTGTTTACTAGAGCAGCAGTAATTGTTTCTTTTCACAACAGGAAGGGTCTTTGGGATACATTACAGTGAACGGCTTGTTATCGTTGCTGTGGAGGCGGGAGTTTCGTGTAGTTATTATTGTGTGATCAATAGCCATCGGGCCAGCGAGGATGGAATCCTGTAATACGCGATGTGACTGCGACAGGAAGCGTTGTAGAGAATGGCAAATTTGTCCTCAAACAGAAAACCAATACAAGGAACTGTCACTTTTGATAACCTCAATAATTCGTCTTGTTACATTTAACACTTACGATTTAATTATGAATGAACTGGAGATCTTTTTCATTTTACTTGATTAAGCAAAGCTGCGTTGTATTCAACTACTCATGGGAATGGGTTCATCATTCCTAGCTGTATAAGTTGGTAGCTGCATCTGTAGGATGTTGATTGAAGGTTATGTGACCTATTTTTATATTCATAGGTATTTGTTTGAAGAAACTATAATAATTTTGTGAAATTTGATCAAATATCAAAATTGATATTTCAAATACTTTTCTTTCACACACATACAAAGTTCTTGAGTGGCACCTGCGTACTGGTCACAAATGTAACATAATAATGATACTGACCATGTTTTATGACATATCCTTTGAAGCTTGCATGCAATAGAATAGCTCACCCTTCCCCCAGTTCTAGGAGTTAACATGGCTACCACAGCATACCAGAGTTCAAACTTGATCAAAATCTGTAAAGCTGGAGGCTTGACTAACTGTGACGCTGTCCTGGAGTGATATATGAATTTGTCAAAGTTCAAATATATATGAGGTCAATTTAATTCAAACTGCAATCTTAATGATGTTTCAGAAAATTTCAACACACAACCTTTATGCTTACACTCCAATTAAAATTAAAAGCAATATAAATTGGAAGAAAACTCAGATATCATCACTTAGATATCATAGTCAGACAGAAACAGTAGACTTTTCTATAGAAACACATTAACTTTTCAACTTGTTACCATAGAAAACCAATCTGTATAGTTTTCTTAACGTCTTGGAAGGTACAATGGTTCTGTGATAAAATTGGTTGTCAATCTTTTAAAAGACATATGTACTGTTTGTCCCATTCAACATCCTAACAAGAAAGGTTCTGTCTTACACCTTGTACAGGTTAAATTGACATAGATTGGAAATGTCCTGGCCTGTGACTTCCTATCACCTTTACGACCAATCTTGTGTGTGGTTCCCCTTAAGGACAGCCGGATACATAGATTATCACACTTCACCAGCGCCGGTGTCCCGATTATGTTAGGTTTCATCCTCCTTATCAAACCCTTACCGACCAAAACAGATTTATAAATGCCAATACGAAGTGTAGAAATGTACCCTAGCTCTGGTTGTAATGATATCCTGACCCAATTATATACTCCAAACAATCATCGTATTGTTTTCTCCTACTCATCCAAGTGAAAACAAACATATTGGTGTTGAAAATTGTAAATTAATTATCATCACACTTTTAGAAGAGAAGAAGTATTCTGAAAAATTGGGCGTTGCATGACATGTAATGGAACTTCGTATAGCAATCTTTGCCGTAAATTTGACATAAAATCGCCTTTGCCCGACAATTTAGTACGCACCCTTGACCTTGTTAATATTGCAACTCGTTGATTAATTACGGATATCTGACCTAATGGTTTGGCTGGTGACAAATGTTGGTATCAGTTGATGGGAGAAGCCATTGCTGATAAAAAAACCTGAATTTGTTATAGATTTCTTACAGATTCTGTCATCCGTGAGGCATCAAGTGTCAATATCTCAGACTGGCAGGGATGTTCAGCTGTCGGAAAAACACTTAACGATGAACATAAAATATGACTTTTTATAGATTTATCATAGAACCACATTGGCTGCTCAATAGCAAGGGCAAGAGGTGATTCCCTGGTCAATATGTAATTCAATTGAGATCGACTAAGAAAATTGTATATGCTTTCAATGCTGTGTGTTTAAGTGGGCAGACCCGAGTGTCCATCATTTAAGGACATCAAATAGCAGCCCTGGGTTTTTCAGTCCAAGTCTTTCCCCAAAGATTGTCTGCTAATGACTTGAGATTTTAAAGCCCCGTGTACAACAATGATGTACCATTTACCTACACTTATATCTGCCCTAATGATAAGTGCTATTCCCTGTAATATTTGGCAGACCACTATAAGCACTATGATACCCCCCTTTCTTTTTCTGTGAAATAAGTTGTTACCCACTGTCTCCAGCCAGCACCTTATATTGTTAAAAATATCACAGATATTGACAGTTATGGATAAGATTTGTCAGTTATGAAGTCATATTTTCACCAAGATAACATTACATTTGATGATCTGATCGGGAGATGGCTGTTTTGATGCTCGAAACCACCGGGAGACTCCGGTCATATCAGCAGACATCACATGTATGTGATCAGTTTGTTCACAAGCCCCAGGGAAACCTTCTTATACTGTCACCATTCATATGTCCAGCCAAATTTTGGTAATATATAAAGGGATTTGGTTATACATATGTATTGAGGGACATGTACACAAAAACCGTTCAAAAGAAGTAAGAGGGACTTTGAAACACGTTAACGGCAATCAAAGAGAGTGGGCAAATAAATCGAGGAGCATTAATTAATTGTATTGGGAGTTTATTTAGTTTCCAAATTTAACATATTAGATTGGCTATTCTTCATTTCCAAAAATAATATCCTCAGATATAAGATATTTGATTTCAATAAAGAAAAGTTGGAGTATCATCCAAACAGAGGGATTCACTTAACAGATGTCCTTACAGCAGATTGAGACCAGTTGTACTTATCTAGGACGTGTCATTTGTCATCTGGACGTGGAGGCCGTTTGTCTGTGAGACATTTAGCCTGAACCTGGAGGACAAAGCTACAGTGATGATGTCTCATCTATCTTACATTACTGCTACATCAATCCATAGCAAAAGATAATCGGTACAAATTGATTTTTTTATCACCGAACATGTTTTCGACGCACCATGATCATCGGTCATGTTATCTGATACATATATAATTATTTTGGTTTGATCAGCGACTATATATCAAATTCACAAACATACCTGCTGCAGGACAATATTTTTGTTGCTTTTTCTCAAGAATTACTAAAGATATATGTCCTTTTTTCGTTTCATTTCGATTAAAATATAAATTATTTATTTAAAATTCTCAACAATGTTAATAACAGATCAAGTAAAGTAGGACCATTATCACAGCTGATTGCTTTCTCAGTTTTCTCAGTTTTACCAAGTTAAAAATAATGCATTTTTATCAGCAAATTGTAGCAGATTCACATTTTTCAAACAGAAATGACGAGTAGAAGTCAAGTGATTGATTTATGAAACAAAAAATGTTCACAGGCTCATTATGTTTTCTTAGACATCAATAATTATTCTCGATCAATTATGTTTTCAAAACTTTTTGTTTAAGATGTCATTCTATGAGATAGCTTTTATTTACAACAAACTTCCTACTGCTGATAAAAGTTAATGAGTGACAGGTCTATTATCAGGTCTATATTCATGTATCAGTATGAAAAGGAATAGGTCTACTACATCATTCTGAAAAGAATAGAATACCGAAATGAAGGTTTGGAGACAGATTTTTATATTTAAAATCTGCACATAGATAAAAGATTAAAATTTAAAATCAGTTTGATTTATGAGTCTGGAGTATAGAATTTGCTTGGTTGTCATGACAATAATCTCAATATTTCATGGTCACCATTCATTGGTCCATTGTGTATGGGGGTGGAGGTCGGGGTGATGGCCGCCCTTATTCACAAAACATGTTCCTGTTGATTCCTGTTTTGTTTGTTGTCTGATCGACAGTCAGTCTGTGTGTTTCTGTATACCCAATTGTATTGCCGTCTTTGCCTTCTGCCATGGCGGAAATATTTATGTGGATTGACATGCAATAATTCATAGAAAAAGTCAGATTTGATCAAATTTGTATACAAGTATAAAATATCATTGCATTGTTTGCTTATTGTAATTTATTCATAGAAATCCACCGTATTTGTCATTGGTATTGAGCTGTTTTCCGCTGAGCGGGAGCATTCAAACACTACTTTGATTTTGACCTTGAGATTACCTTGAGTATGATAATGCTATTTTAGCAACCTGTGTATTATGACAATGGATGGTCAGATCTAATGTGATACTAATTTGCATGTAAAAACTGTCGCTATGTTTGGTTGGTGATCAGGTATATCTAGCTTGAGTTCTACAATTCACTGTCTATTTACATTTCAAAATTTATTACTGACAGTTAGATTGAAACGATGACCAGCCATCATGATGAGTTGGGGGCGTTTTTCTTCCTGAAGTTCATATTATATCTGGAAAACCATGTTGTACTTGGAAATTCACGTTTTCTGTTTCCATACAGGGAAACAATTGCTATGAATCTTGACTTCACAATGGAAGCTGTCTGCACAAAGCGTTGTCATGATGTCATAATCAAAGGGCCAACGACCAATGAAATCACACTAACGTTCTTCACCTGTGTACCGACTTCTTCCTCGTATCAATTGCTTAAGGAGTGAAAAGACATATTTGTGTAGTGGTCAGCACAGGAGATATACAGGTTCCCCAACAAGTGGAGGTTGGCTATCATGTTTATCTAACTTAAGTTAGTTAATTTTCAAATTGTATAAATACATGAGGTTTATCGAGTGTCTTTTACAGTTTGAAAATTAACTAATGAGATTTTGATAAACATTGATATTCAACCGTCACGAGTTTGGGGACCTTTTTCTTCCTTAACATCAATATTTTATCTAGAAAACCAATTTTTTTCTTGAGGAAAACATATCCTGTTTCTGATCAAGGAAAAATTGCCATGATCTATGAAATAACGTTGAGAGTTAACCAACTAGAGAGTAACCAAAAATGTTCACCTACTCCTGGCAGGTGTATCCAATGAGTTGGGAGTGAGAAAACCTATAGGGGTTGTCAGGTGAAAAGTTGTTCTATTTTCCCAGTATGAATTTAGGGTTGAGACATCACATATGTATTAACTTAGGGGGTTCAGTGGTCTTTGCATGACATCATGTTAACAATTCAATGACATCATGTTAACAATTCAATGACATAATGTTAACAATTTAATGACGTCATGTCAACAATGCTTCAACCCAGCTGCAATAAAATATTGTGAGCTGAAACAGTGACCAATGTAATCTTTCAGAAAGATTTATTGTTTTAACAACAGGGGAATGGGATAAAGAGAATATTTCATGTGTCTGCTGCGGTGAGAGAATAATCAATATATGAGGTATTTTGTAGAGGACAATTTGTGGTATTAAGGGTGTCCTACTTATCCTTTACCCAATCCTGGTGCTGTTATTACACCAAATACGGTATAAGAGTAATTCAGTCAAGAAGTTTGGTTTGTTAGTGTTTTATGTCCTATTAACAGCCATGGTCATTTAAGGACATGCCAGGTTTTGATTGTGGAGGAAAGCCGGAGTTCCTGGAGAAAAACCGCAGACCAAAGGCCAGTACCTGGCGACTGCCCCACAAAGGTACGAGACCCAGAGT